>CM021109.1:592266146-592492343 GCA_007115665.2 Sequoiadendron giganteum
TAGATTTTTGTCAAACCCTCCAAAAATGGTCAATTTGTTTTGCCCAAATATGAAGTGTTTTATATGAAAATAAGGGATTTTGGGCCTTTTGGACTCAATCGTGAGGTCCATTTTGCCCCAAACTACACCCAACAAAAGCTCATGTACAAATCACCCTAAGATCTGGGAAGGAATCTACAACACTAGTGCTTTAATACCATGTAAGAGTTAATGGTGACTCCCAACACCCTGAGGAACAATCGGTAGGCCAAAATATCTTTCAAAAGAGAGAAAATGACAAGAATAAATTTCTATGATTATAAATGCAAGATTGATACTAATGTACATGATAGGCCTTGCTTATAAAGGCAACATGAGAGATATGATTATACAAGATTGTGACATGTGTCATAATCCCATGTTATGAGACAACTATTAAATGACCTAGATAACCAATATTAAATACAAGTAAAATAGATAAGATATGATTAAGATCTTATTTAGACAACTAAAACTTCCAGAAGGACACCTAAGACCTAAGTAAACTTTACATGTGAATAAGTCCCCTTACTAGGTACAAGACATTTATTCACACCAACATATATATTCTATATATCTATATAGACATATTATATATATGTCTATAAATATATATTTTTATGTCTATATATAATATATATCTATTTATATATATTAATATATTATATATCTATATATATAGACATATTATATATATATTTATATCTATATCTATTATATATATATGGGTAAAAGCACAAATGTGTGTCATACTTTCGACCAACTAAATAGTTCTGAATGGAACGATTTCGCCGCAAACAATTTCAGGTGAAACAGTTTCACCTAAATCTATGTGGCAGATAAATTTTCAAGCAAAACCCTTTCACCCGATACTGTCTATGTGGCATCCTTGTTGGCAACCAACTTGTCTCTTTTCAAAAATTTCTGAAACTTTCCACTTGAACATTCTATTTCTTTAGTTAGAATGTTTTTAAACTAAAAATACCCTTTTGCAAAGCTCAAAGTCAAGATTCCAAATATATTTTTTTTTGATATTTTGATAAGTTTTAATATGTTTTTTATTTTAAATAATGCAAGTAGGTTGTTAAAATAAAAAATGATGCTGATTAGAAATTAAAAAAATACTACAATATTAAAAAAAATGAAAAATATATGGTGCACCAGAGGAGAGAATCCTCTCCAAAAATCTATAATTTTTTATTTGAAAATGATAAAAAAAATTAGATAATAGTTGACGTCGAATGAAAAATATTCAAATTCTGCTATGTTTAACTCTAACATGTTATTACAAGGAAATTATACATCAATTTTTTTATTTTTTTCCAATCCACTATATATAGAAGTTATCTATTTGGGAAAAAAATTCAAGGGAAAATAAAATTATTTTCTATTCTTTTCTTGACGTCAACTCAACATCACCTTTTCTTGAAATTTTCAACAATTCAAAATCTACTCTTAAATTTATAAAAAAATATCAAAACAATTTTCTAAAAATTTGAAAAATTACACGAATAAACTTAATCAAGAGTTCTACATTTCATTAGTTTACATCATTTTAAAATTTAAAACAAAAATACCACTTTTATGTGGTCGAAGTTGAGATTTTGTTTTTTGAGTTGGTCGATTCCTTTATAAACGTGTGACACAGGTTTGTACTTTTACCCACATATATATATTATATTTTCTAAATAACTATATTATTGAAATTTACCAAACAAAGTATTATAATTTTTTATAAATGTCATGGCATACAAATTTTAATAAAGAATATAAACATTAACAAACCTATGCATGCAACATTTTTTTCTTCATACAATAAAAACAAACTCCTGATTTTTTTTTAATTGCATTGATTGGATCTAAGTTAGGTAATTAAACTTACTCTAAAAACTCACAGTTATATAATATAATTTTTTTGTACCAATAGTAATTCAACAATTATTATCATCTCTTGAAGTTACTCAATTTAACAAATTAATCTATTTCCAATTAATCTCATTTCTCTAACTAGTTGTCTTTATGTATGACTTTCATTCCTTAAGAAATTTTACCAAATGAAACTTTGCGAAATAAATAATTAATACATTTGCTTCTTTTCTACACACTCTTATAACATTAAAGACTAACCAAATTTCCTTTCTTGTATTTTTACATAATTTACAATGTGTATTCCTTTGCACAACAATACCCTACATAAAATTCATCCATAAACATTGAATCTTTTCATGCTGCATAATGACTCATATACATATCCCTTTTTGAGACTTAATTTGTTGAACACCCAATTAGTTTCCAACTTCCACATATGAACTTGAAAAGAGAAGCAACAAGAAAAAAAACACATAGGCCAATGGGCTCTCCACCAACCATAGGATTGAAACTCAACCTACCCTCGAGCTAGGGGTCACATAGCTCTCCCATATTGCACATATACACCACTTTCCCAAAAGAAAAACACATAACCTTTAGATACATTCATATCAACACAACACATAACATTCACAAACATGTTTGTTCATGACACAATAACCCTTTACAAATCCTCACTATCACAAAGAATGCCCTCTTGGAATCCTTCAAAGGTAGAATATTTACCACATAAAAAGACAACAAAATCAAAGCACAAAACTATCTCCTCTCAAAAACACAACAAAGATCACAAATATTTACACATTTTCCTTTCACAAAAACTCATTCAAGATGCAACACACCCATACCAATTATCTTCAAAATTCAAGAAAAGGGGTAAGTCCCTACTTTAACAAAGCTTAACCAAGAATGGAAGAAATTTGGCATAGACTTCTCCAAGTCTTCTCCTCTCAAGCCCTTCTTTCCTCAACTCCCTTCTCTCCTTTTTCTCTCTTCCTCTATCATCCCAAAAGCACTTAAAAAAGAAAATTTCAAAGAAACGCCAAAGGACAACAAGATGAAAAACCCCCCTTTCATTTTAAGAAAAGAATCTTAAATAGAAAGAGAAAATCAACTTCCTTTCCAACTACCCAAACCAACTAACCAACTCCTATTTTCATGAATCTTAAATAATTGAGAATTTAAAGGGGTTTTAAACACTTAAAAGGTATATCCTAGGTTTCAAGAACCCCTAACCCATATATCTATCACCTAGGGGCAAATTAGAACTATAAAAACATAATTTAATTCACATAAAGAACTCTTAAATCACAAAAAGGTAAACATACTAAGAGATAACCCATAAGGGTAATAAAATTAACCTTTCACATAAATATACATGACCCTATAGCACATTAAACCACATAAATGAAATTTCACAATATTACATCACATGATCTTATTTTCTTCATACGAGATAAGATTAGAAATCACAGGGATAATACAAAGGAAGTAACTATGTGACCCCAACCACCATTGGTAAATATAACCCGCTCACTCAACAAAAAAAGTGTTAGTATATCATATAAATAATAATAGCTGAAACAACTATCATTTATCAAAAATAACACTTAAAAATAGATATTTATTTTTCATAATTTCATATCTAAAAATAATCATCTAGGAAATCACATAGAAATTATTTAAATCAAGTAACCATCACAAGTAAACATTATTATATCCAAATCTCATATCCATAACATCTACTCACATAACTACATAATGCAATCATCTAATGATAACTCCATATAGCAATAATAAAATCCACCATCTCAACAACACCTACTCACATATCCACATAATGTAACCATCTAATAAACACAATAACACTACCACTAGTAATAAACTATTGAAAATTCATCATATAACCAATAACCCATCACAAATGAACATTTTCAACTCATTAAATCTCATCTTGATCAACACATACTTACATACTCAATGGAAATAACTCATCTGATTATCACAAAGTAGTCACAACAAACATTAATAGGCTAAAATCAGTTAGTTTACCATATCCAATAAAAACCAAGCATAAAAACATTATCGACGTATAGAAAACAACCATCACTCATAAAAATCCTATATAATGTCCAATCATAGAAGCACATGAAACATTGAACAAGAAACATGATATCATCAAAGACACATAGAATCAACTGGATCACAAACGAGCGAGGTCTCACATTCTCCCCCTAGGAATAGACTTTCTCCTAGAAGTCCTCAAAGATGGGGGTACGTGTGCACTCAACAATAATCATTTAATTTATCTCAACCATTTAACAAAAAAAAAATCATTAGAAGAATACTTCAAGTCATGCCTTATAAGAAAATATCCTAAGGCATCAACAAACTTAGCATAAATAAAGATTGATAGGGAGAAACATTACGTATAGATCTTTGAAGATAAAACTAAGGGGAAAGGGACTTCTTAACCACGATAAGAGCACTAGCCTCAAAAAATAAGATCTTTATATATGAGATAGGTTTAGGAACAAACCCAAGCCATTACAACATCTCATAGACAAAAGTCCATATAATTTTGTTATATTTCTTATCGAAGTCAATGTTGATGATGAAGATGACTTAGAGAGATTAGTAAGCCCATTCATTAGACTCCTAAGAAAATGGAAGATTGTCTAATATAAAAAATCATCCCAAGAATCCTCTCTATTTAGATTTGACAATTTATTGAACAATTGATCTGATATAAATGACTAAAACTGTGACAATACATTTTTAAAATATATTGAAAAAAATAATTAATCTCCAACTTCATTTTTATTTTTAAAAATAAATTTAATAAAATTTTAATTGATAAAACAATATAAAATAAAATAAAATAATAATCTTCTTTATTACCCACGTTTCCCATAATTTAAAAAAACTTAACAAAGAGGCCATCCATGGTCAAACTCTTCTCCATAACCATTATTTCGAGAGCATCATCATAGAACTATCAAGATATTTTTATTATTTTATAATCTCCAACTACCTACAACAAATTCAGTATCTTCCAAAATTAAGACTTGGTAGTACTGTCTCCAATTTTCATCAGACTCTTGTTTGGGCAGACTCTTGTTTGGGCACCTTCATATAAAACAAGTGCACATAGTGGCGAGTACTTGCCTTTGTAGTATTGTAATTAGAGGTTTGTAGAGTCAAATAAAATATATGTTAATTTAATGAAGGCACGAATAAAATTAAATGTATTTTTTTTGTTAATTATTGTATTTTAGTTTGACTTTTGATTTTGTTTGTTTAGTAGTGATGGTTGTTTTTATTTGTTTTGGTTATGTAATGTAAATATCTTGTTTAATGTTAAATATTTCAAATAAAAATAAATTAGTATACATGTTTATTGTTTGATGTTATTTTTTTTAATAAAATAAAGTAGAATAAATTTTTTATTTTAATTTTAATATCTACATATAATTTATATTATTATATATAAATATTCAGATGTATTCTACATTTATGTTTAATTTATAAAATTAAAATTTATTCTACTTTATTTTTATTAATTTATATTATTAAATTAAAAAAAAGGTAAAAGGAAATTTTGTAATATGTTAAAAAAGATAACAATAACAAAAAGTTCATCATATAAGATATAATTATGAATGTTATCTTCTTCACAAAAATCTATCTCAAATCTTTATAACATTTATTTTTAAAAATATCAAAAGATGTATATTTTAAATAGTTTTTTTACAAATAAATATACTAGTAATTTTAATTTTAATATTTACATCTAATTTATAATATTATATATAAATATTCAAATGTATTCTACATTTATGTTTAATTTATAAAATTAAAATTTATTCTACTTTATTTTATTAATTTATATTATTAAATTAAAAAAAAGGTAAAAGGAAATTTTGTAATATGTTAAAAAAGATAACAATAACAAAAAGTTCATCATATAAGATATAATTATGAATGTTATCTTCTTCACAAAAATCTATCTCAAATCTTTATAACATTTATTTTTAAAAATATCAAAAGATGTATATTTTAAATAGTTTTTTTACAAATAAATATACTAGTAATATAATTCTAATATAATATAAATATAAATATAAAATAATTTAAATATAATATTATTAAAAATTAATTATATTATATAAAAATATTACATATTAAAATTTTAAATATTATAAAGATATTAATATCAAATTTAAGTAAAAAATAATCAAATGATTGTAAAAAATGATAATTACGTCAAAGGCATGTCCCTATTTGAGCTTTTAGAGCTCAATTTGCCCTTCAATGGTTTAAATGCAGCTACAGGGCTTGGTTGATGGTGTGCTTATCACCAACCGTTAGATTGTTTAAAGCAATTTTTTCTGCTGATCATTTTGTACCGTTTTGTTTAAAAGTCAAAGCAATGAAGTCAATTACTACTTTCCTTGCCGCTATTGGTTTCTGCTCCTCCAAACTCTTCCTCGTCGGTATTGATCTTTGAATCCTCCAATTTCGTGAGCTGTAGCCTGAAAATAAGGTTTCGGCGAGGGTGTAATCCCAACAAATAATTAGCATGTTTAATACAGTGGACAAAACATAAACAGTGAAGAATGGCTATGGATTTGATAGTGCGGAATGCTTATAGATCGAAAAGGTTGCCCAAATTTCCTAAACAAAATTTGTCTAGTTAAGCTTGTGTTGTACTATATATCTCTGCAAGAACAACTTGTTTTAATTAATCTAGAATCGAATCCGAAGCCTACAAATTTGATGCTTGTAATTGATGTATAAAACTTACCGAATTTGGAGACCCGTAAGACTTCTAATTTTAGATGGCAGTGCTTTGTTTAGACCCATTGTATTTAGATGTCTATAAAAAAAATAGGCTTGTTAAAGATAAAACAATAGGTAAAGATAAAATAGAGTAGGAGGAAAGGCAGAGTGAGTTACACATATATCACTTGAGAACCATCACAAGTAACCCCAATCCAACTTGAAGCACAAGGATCTTCACCTTCCCATCTCAGCTAAGACATATTTTCCCATTGCAGTTGCAACAAGGTTATCATCGACACTATAATTCATACATGCCAAGAATATTTTAAAATCACTTCTTCTTAGCAGACAGTGACACAAAACATTCTACTACAACTTACCATCATTACTGTTAGTGACTCCTCCATCGATCCCAAAATGGAGAGAAGCAATGATGAATAGTAAGCAATGCTTGGGGGAATGCTCATACAACTAGCTACCATGCTAGTCAAAAGCAACCAGAGTCAGTAGGAAAAGGAGAGGTTGCATTGATAAGGCCCATTAGAAGTGCACGTTGAAGGGTTACTACAATGGCAAGTCATGCCCTTTCAGGCTTGCATGCACCTACTACATTGTCCACTCTAGTGTAAACATTGGAGATTAGTGCCATTGGAATAGTGTACATGAGGCTGGTAGTTTGGATGAGCATTAAGGTTGTGACCACTGCGGGATATCTCATACTACCACCATTCAAGATAGATAGTAAAACATCTGGCTAGAAGATTGGACTCACCTCCCTCATTCTCCACATTAGGCATATATGGAAAAGGTGGAAGCATTGCCAAGGCACATGGGCTATTTGAACAAAATACACTTATTACAGGAAATGTGCCTCCATAGTCCCTTCCCCTCTTCCCCTCTTCCTCATATTCAGTATGCATGCAAAACGTTGAATATTGTCATGGCATGTAAATAGTTTTGTTGTTTGCATGCAATCGTGGGAGTGTAGACAAGACACATCAACTATTTGCAAGATGTCAAAGGCATGCGTTTTTGTTGAGTAGTTTCTGGAATAAAAATGTGTAGAGGAACATCTACATGGATTGAGTGGTTAGTTTTGAAGTAAAAGACTATTTTAACAATGTGGACGGTATTAAACACTGGCGAGTATTATATTTTAACAATGTTTGAGTACTACGTATTGATTTAAGTATCAAAATGTTATAACGTTAGCAAGCCAAATGGTATTTAAAAAAATACTGTTTTCTATAGAAGTTTGTAGCCATTCAATTAATTTTGTAGTAACTACATGGATTGAGTGGTTAGTTTTGAAGTAAAAGACTATTTTGACAAGTATTGTATTTTGGCGGACTCTTGAACGAAAATATGGAATGCATGTTTGTGTGAAAGCGATTTAGGGTTTGGGGTAAAATGCATAAAGAAGTAAATGCATCACAAAGCAGAGGGTACACCAACTTCCATCCGCAGTAAATGCATGAGCATGGTAGAAGGAAAAATGACAAGAAGCAATGAACGATGAAGATCTATCCTATCGTGTTTCACCTTTTATCCTATGAAATTAACTGTCGATAGAGAAAATGGGTTGGGAAAACTTTATTGAGGGAACGCCGAAGTTGGTTGACAGTTAATCGAATCCTAGTCGTTCATCATTTTCCGCCATTTTTTCGATCGTTTTTTGCCATTTTTTACTACTTTCCCCATCGATTATTCTTGTTTGTGCAAAGTCTTGAGGTAAGTCGCTTGCCATGGTTTCAGTGACTAATTTATTTGGATATCTCCTTTACAAAATTTCTCCACTGGGGAACATTGCAAAAAATACTAAATATTTTATGGTAAGCTCTCATGGGTATCTCCTCTTGTTTGGTTAGCACAATAGAATAAATTGCACCAAATCCTTAAAATTCAACTTTAGAGAAGCCAACCTTCAAAGTCTTCCTTTCTTTACTTTTCCAAATGGAAGGATAAACAAACACTTATGGGCTAGAAAGTAGTTCTAAATTTGTAACTGTTTGGAATAATGGCTAGGATAAAGAGTGATGTACAATTGATTCTGCCAGAACTGCATTGATGATTATGTGTTTTCACAATCCTCTAGATGAATCTGATTTTGATTGATTGGAGTTCTATTTTCGCTTTATAATAATAGAACCTTGGATTTATGCATATCCTTTTATGTCTCCTTACAATTTAGGGTTTTAATGCAAATATATACCTAAATAGTCACGAGAAAAATGAGCCTTGAGGCAATAAGTGACATAAATATTGAATTGAATTTAGCATCTTTGAACTTCTAGAAGTGCAATTTAGCATGTGTAAGAACAATTTTCCTGATAGTAAGGGAGACAAACCGCATATGGCCAGTCAGGGAAGCGGCTTTAAAATTTATTATTGCTAATTTTTTTTAGAATACTAATATCAAAACTAATACTTGCCCTGATTTACATTTGGGTTGCAAGCATATTAATTATATTCTTAAATTGGCTCTAAATTTTTTAAAACAAACTTGTGTGCAATTGGAAGTGACCTTTTGATTGTAATTTTGATAACCGGTTAGAATAATTGTAATTTCCCTCATGATGAACTAAAGCTTCTCTCCCGTGTTTCAAGCAAATTCAAAGATGCAATAATGGATCATGTTCCTAAATTTAACATTTACATAGTTGATAAGTAGGAGGTTTCTTCCACAACGTGTCAAATTATGATATTGCTATCAGGATTCAACCATGTAGTTTTCAAGTCAAACTCATTGACCCATGATTCATGAGTAGTGGTTCACAAGAACCCATCTCTCATGATAATGAATGGTCCACTTAGCACTCATTGCATCTAGGTGATGCTCACAGAGGTGAAGCATTGGTCTGTCCCGGGAGGTCACCCATCCTAGTATTGCTCCAGCTCAAGAGCGCTTAACCACAGAGTTTCCCCCAAGGTTAAGCCCACTTAGCTTGCTACCCCATTTGCAAAACCTTCAACAAGTGTTATGCCTTATGAACCATTCATTATAGAGCCCCTTTAGCTCATCAATTGATAAGTAGGAGGTTTATTCCACAACGTGTCAAATTATGATATTGCTATCAGGATTCAACCATGTAGTTTTCGAGTCAAATTCATTGACCCATGATTCATGAGTAGTGGTTCACAAGAACCCATCTCTCATGATAATACAGTTGAACCACTACTCATGAATCATGGGTCAATGAGTTTGACTTGAAAACTACACGGTTGAATCCTGATAGCAATATCATAATTTACATAGTTGTCATATTTAAATCATATATCAATTAATAAAGGGGTATTGAGCCCTTTTTTTTTTTAATTCTCCATATAAATTTTTAGAGATTTTGTTCAACAGACTACGATTGAAAAGAACGGATGGTTGTAACATAACAATGATAAATCCTTTGGCAGGCCTAGGGTTTGCTTGGTCAATAATGTCCGAGAAAATTTCTCTTTCTAAGTTAAAAGCTTTCAGAAAATCTAAAGCTATCACTTCTCCATTGAGATCTTTCTTGCACTAACAACATCATTTGCTAAATGGTCTATCAATTGACCTCATGTACTACATAAATGTATGCAAAAATAGACCAAAAATTATCCTAATTGACCTTCCATACTTCTTCAGCATACCCATTGCACACTAAGGTGCAATTGCTAGTTATATAAATATAAAATTTATGCAACTGTATCAAAAATACTTAATATTAATGTTTGAATGTTTTATCTTAAACTGCTATCATAGCCATCAACACTGTTTTTTTGACAGTTATCCAAAACCTTTTCCGCATTTTGAGGTGAGATGTCAAGTTTTGCAAAATCACCAAATCGCCCATGCATGTACATTTGCTATTGATCGGTTTCAAAATCAATTCCTTAATCGATACTTTTGATGGAATTAATAATTTGTGTGAAGAGAGTTATTATCCGTCTCACTTTCCACTATTTCAACAAAAGAATTAGGTAAAATAATAGTTGAGTTACTCATCGTTCTAATTTCCACAAAAAATTAGACAAAATA
This sequence comes from Sequoiadendron giganteum, assembly GCA_007115665.2. Classification (NCBI taxonomy): domain Eukaryota; kingdom Viridiplantae; phylum Streptophyta; class Pinopsida; order Cupressales; family Cupressaceae; genus Sequoiadendron; species Sequoiadendron giganteum. The sequence goes on from CM021109.1 coordinate 592,276,834, forward strand.
ATAATTCAAATTTCTCAAAAATAGGCAAAATAATAGTTAATTTCACTTTTCGTAGAAATTAATTAATCATATTTACGATAAATAATTTTTATAATTTATAAAATTAAATATTTTACAAGTTCATTTTATAAAATTGAATTTTGTATTTTTTCATTTTTTTTAATTGATTGAAAACTAACTTATTAATAACTAATTAAGTAAGAAAAACAAAACTCATTACAATAATATTACTTAACGACAAGTACTAATAAAGACCAAATTAAGAATGACTGAATATAAATGCGCAAGATGAAGCTGGATTGCAACGATTACTTGCTTAGGTACTGAATCTTTAAAATCTTCGATACAAAATAAGTTAGATCATAAGACGTACGTGAAAGCACTCCACTCGCACTGCGGATGTGGGTCCCTCTTATTTTTAGATTATATGCATTCCCGAGAGAAGCTATCCCCCATAAATTGAAAAAATGGGCTTAGTGGGGGCCAACCTGGTTTTGCTTTTGGCACTTACCCACATTCCAAATTCCATGGGCAACTATCTTATGATGATTCTTCGGTCCCAACTGGAATTTTTACTATAAACAAATCTTATTTCATAAGTCCGCCAGCCATCCATTTGGCCTTGCACCACCTAAACATGCAGATTAGACCATACGTTATTACTGTCATGAAGCTGCTGTGCAGTCCTTGGAATGCAGCTGTTTCTTTTGGCCTATTACCACTTTCATATTCCTTAATAATCTTTACAAAAACTATTGAAAACATGGGTGGGCAATAGTTTCTGAATGCAAGTAGCAGGCGGTCCCATGGAGGAGAAGCAGGATGAGCAGGGCATGACCTTCGATGAACTTTCCATGAGACAAAGCAGAGACTTCCGCAGTGCTCTGCAGGTTTCATGGTCTTATCTGTTCTGTTTTCTCAACTTGGTTTTTCATCTGTCTTCTCAGTTATGTTTACGTTGTGTAATTTAATATGCAGGAACTGAAGGATCTAAGGCCGCAATTGTACTATGCAGCTGATTATTGTGAGAAATCTTATTTATTCGATCAACAGAAAAGAAAGTGAGAATTCGTACGACCCTTTTGTTTTCTGTAAAAAGAAATTACAAATTGTTTAGTCTGTTCTGGAGTTTTTTTGTCTTACTTCACGTGATATGTTCTATCCGTTTCGGTTTTTTGTTCAATTTTGATGATGGGTGGCAGATCCTTTGCTTTCTGCAAAATTCCGGATAAGTTTGGATGAAATGTTACATTCTTTATTTCCTTGTTTCATACCATCATCTCAATTTTGATTAAATTTTCGCTTCAAAAATTTTAGGTGACACCCTTTCAAGCTTACAAAACCTTTCCGCATAGAAGCCACCATCAAGCTTATGATGCCTTTCGGCGCAGAAATCTCCTCCCAATGCATGCATTATTGGGCATGTCCAGCAAGGCCTAAAATCTAGGTCATTATCATGGCATGCTAGACTCATATTTTTATTAAATTCTTTTGTTCTTTTTTCACTCTATTCTCTTTGTAATGTTGGCCCAACCCAGGCAGCATGGAAATTTTACACAATCCACCATGTTTATCCTTGATTCCTTTTAACTTGCAATATGTAACCCTTGATTATGTAGGGTGAATCGCAAATAGAAGAGTTGTGCCGCTTTCTTCTTTCTTGGAATTAGCTTCTGTAGCTCAAAAACTGCAGTTAATTGGATTGTAGCCAAGAAATGTATGGGAATGTGGTTACTTGGACCTCACTCTAAAGAAATAGATGTAAGTTTTATTACCATCTACAGGAGAACCTGTGTGATTATGTTGTACAATTTTGAGCCCCGATGTTTGGAGATTTACCGCTTTCAACACCAATGTGTTGTCTAAGTCATACACGTAGATCCTAAATTCTAGACCTCTTAATGAAAGTACGTAGCTCCTTGGGGCACAAGACAGTAGATTGTACAAATTGTTCATCTCATTATGTTTTATTGATTGTTACAATCCCACTTGCTCATGGCCAGGACAGTAGAGCATGTCACACTTTTTCATCCTCAATTTCCTTTGATTAAAGATGACAAGCATGAGTGAGGTTATACCTATAATATTCATGCACGGAAATCTTACCAGTACCAGCTTGATGCTTGCTCAGGGTTTTGGAGAATTCAAAGGATTATGCAGTAAAGGCTTTGGTGAATGCTGTAGACCATCTTGGAAATGTTGCTTCTCAGCTAAATGGACTTCTCAGCAAGGAGGTTGTCAAGATTGTTGCCACAGAAGTTCGAATCAATTGCCTTAATCAGGTGCTATGCCCCATGTGATAAAGTTTTTTTAGTTTCTGCATACTTGTGTTCACTAAAAGGGCAAATGAAGTACTGTGCATATTCTGGTGATGTGGCTACCTTAAAATGTGTCTTAAATTTGGCCTCTCTTGTAAGTATATTAGGAAAGAGATAATATACATGTGGATGCAGTCATGTGGTTCTATTTTGCAACTAGACTGAGTGATTTTTGTTACTTCAGAATGATCAACATTTCAATAGGTCTAAGGACAAATAGATGGAACTATAACTTCTGAAATAAGTTCCCATAATCTTGCAATTTATTTTTATACGGTCTCATTGACACGTGCTTAAGATGGTCTTCAGCTTTCCCACCATAACTCACAGGTTGGGATCTTGTAGAGAGTTCTTGCAAGTAAAGAGTATATTGAGGGCAATGCTCTCAGACAGCAGTACTTGGTACAAACTTTCCCAAGATATCACAAACATTATGTTATACCAGGTATGTTGGAATATCAATTTGCAATCAATAAATGTGGTATACAGCCTCCTTCAAGTTTTGATTTTACATTGTAGGCTTGATTCAATCAAGATCTGATTGATCTTGTCTTTATGATTTGGTTTCATGGGTCTTAAATAAGCAGAGACTAAGTTTGGTTCAGGAAAGGAGACATGCATAGGCCAGGATAGTGAGCGAGTACAACTGCCACCGTTGCATCAAGGTGCCTTCTTGTTCCTGCAACCAACCTAATTTTTAGTTGGTCAAACTTCACTCCTAAATTTTTTTAGAAAATATATTTTTTGAGTGAAACACGAAAGACAAAGAATCCCAGCTCTAAACCTTGGATTAAAGTCCAAATGCTAGAGATACCCAAGAGTGTGTGGGTGAAAAATGTGATTTAAATAAGAACATACATATAGTTTATCCAGAAAAAGAAAGAAGAAATAATATATGTGAACTGCAGAAATCTAAAACCTTTAAAGTTTAACCCCCAGAATGACAGTGCTGCCTTAATAAAGCAACATAACAAATGTTGCAACAACATTGATCATTCATGCAAACTGGAAAGAAGGATACAATTTCTTTAAGTAAGTGTTATCATTATCTTATTCAATGCCTGTTTGGTCTTTCAGGCCACGTTCTTCCTTTAGTTTCAGACTGGCCTTTGTTATTCATCTCCAGTTGTCACATTAATTACTTCGAAGCATTATGTTATACAATTATATTATATGCTACACATACTATCCAAAACTTAGTATGTACCCATGAACAATTACATTATTTATATGGGTATCAAAACCATGGTATTCATTCTCATCCTACTCATAGCAACACTGCCTTTGGTGTGTTTTCTAGGGTGTTGAAACAAAAATGAATATTGCTCCTGCTTTTCACTTTCCTTTTCCTGGTTTTCCTCATTGGATCCACAATGTTATTGATAGTCCTTAGTCTGCATGAATGGCTTGATTCCTCATCGGATCTCCAATTTTATTGATAGTCCTTGGTCTGCACGAATGGCTTGATTTCACACTGTTGCAAACTTTTACTCTAGTATGGCCACGAGCCTTGCTGGGCACTCTTTTATTCAGCTCTACCTGAATCATAGAACCTTCAAGAACACTGTCAAGGTCATCTAAAGCAAAGAAACATCAAAAACATCACAAGCTTTAACATTCCACGTCACCACAAGCTTGTACGCCATTGTCTCAACACATTCCATTATCTCAAATGGATTGCGATATCTGGGTGAGAGATTCTTGCATTTCTCTTAGGTCTTACTCTTTATAAAATTCATTTGCATACCAACATATCTCTTATATGTCCTAGACCATTTTCAAGTTATGCTTGATCTTGGAAAGCTGGTATTTCATGCCCTTGACCATTTCTGGCACAGACAAAATTCTCATTATACCAACTGAAGGAATTGTTAAACTTCAGGCCATGTAGAGCTTTAGACAGGTCGATCCCTAGGATGTAGGGTAGTGTTATTACAAGAAAATTCCTCTAGGGTAAATAATTAATAATATTCCCAGTTAGCTATCTTATTCATCACATGCACCCATACCTTATTCTCAATAACTCATTTTATTCTCTTAGTAGAGGCCATCCATTTGAGGATGATAGGCCCTGTTGAAACAATATAGCATGTACTTCTGTGTGCAATCCTGTCCAAGATTGAGAGGTAAGGTTAATAGCTTGATCTAAAATATTTTTCTTAGGACCACTCTGAAGCTTGATTCTCTTCAAGGTAAACATTGGCTGTGTTCAGTGTCTTGTTCATTTTCTTATCTGGATTAATCTATGTTTATCTCTGTTAGCTTATCCATCAAGACTATGATGGCATTATGCTGTTTGGGAAAATCTGGTTATGAATTTTATTGTGAGAATATTCCAATTCTACTAGGAAATTGGTAGCAATTGCTCTGAGGTCATTGGAAACTGGTGCTCTTGCTTTACCGAGTTACACTCAAGGCATCTTGTGAGGTACACAGTCATTTTCCTTCCCATTTCAGGCTAAAACATTGATACCTCACTGCAGTGATGTCTTCGGATAACTAGGCTGTCCTTCAAGAACTTCCTTCTCAGTTCTTCTGAATTTGTAATAAATTATATTATTATACTTATGCTGCCTATTTTCCCTGACCCGATCATTCTAAAACCTTTTCTTATCGCCATCTATATCTTATAATCCTTCCTTGATCTGCAGATAGAGATCCTTGGCAATCTCGTTCAATATCTCCACCTTTGTTGGGGTTAACATGAACTTAAAGCTGCTAGTTGTTGCTTCCTAATCAAGGAATCAATAACCTTGTTTTCATTGCCTTTAATATGCTTAACCTGAAAGCCATATGCAATAAGAAAATCCTGCCACCTCCTATGCCTCTCTCCAGGCTACAGGTTTTTAACAAATACTCTAGGCTAAAATGATATGTACTTAGTTCAAATTTCTTTCTGAGGAGATAATGCCTCCACTTCTTTTAATGCATATATTATGGCAACCAGCATAAATTCAGGGGCAATTTAAATAACTATGTTTGAATGTCCAAGACTCATAACAAATGGCATGCCCACCATGTAGTTGTTCCTAGAACCTTGCATCTGTGCTTACCGCAAATACCTTCTGACAACCTGGCAATTATAGTACTACGATGAAATGAGTCCTTTCATCTGTTGAAACCTTTCTTCACATTTATTTGTTTGTTAATGTTGGCTCACAGCTGGACTTTCACGACTCTACTCTTGTGGCAGGACCATAGATACTATTTGATCCTGCACAGCCTTGAACAATCAATCCCTTCATGTCTATCTTCTTTTCTGCAATCTAGCTACTAGAGAACTGTAAGGTTCAATCTATAAGGCAGGTCTGATTGTGATCCAATTTATTTTGCCTTTGAACTATTATCTGTTCATTACTGCCTCAAGGATAGAGTTCACAAACCATTTGTAACTTTGATTTTCCTCTTGCACGTATTCTGATTAGTGTATGGATTTATGGTTCTTGCATCTTTGAGCACTGTAAATATTTTCCCATCACAAAATAAAGTGAAGGAACAACCCTTTACTAGGAGTTTTCATGGTCAAATTGGTGTGATTTCATCTTCTGGATTACTTTTCAAACTTCGAAATCAATTGAATTCAGGGAAGGACAATCTGGAGGGATAAAATGTCCTTTTGAATGCCTTGCCTTTATCAAGACTATGATGGGGTGTATATTCCTTGATAATCCATTCATGAATTGCTGAATGTAGCAAACCAATTTTATGAAAGCTTTGACTTACACAACATTTGTGAGCACTTAGCATTCAAGAATGGCTTGAATCTTTTGCGGGCCTATTGTGATCCCAGATTCAGATATTATATGGCCTAAGTAGTTCACTTCTGACAGAATTTGTGCTTACATGCTTTGCATATGATGGGTCCTCTCTACACTTTTGTGATGCCAAACACAGGTGTTGTTCATGTCCTTCCCATCTTGAGTATGAAGGTATCATCTAGGAATACAACTACAAACTTGACTAAATATTTGTGGAATGCACTGCTCATCAAGCACATAAAATTATGTGGGGAATTGATTATTTCAACAAGGGAACCACAAATTCATGTTATCCGCACATCATTCAGAATTTTGTCTTATTAACATCTTCTTCTTTGATATGAATTTGATAATATTCAAGCCATAAGTCAATCCTTGGGAAAGCTTTTGGTCTTAAACTGGGGCACTACAAATTCATGGTGTCCATGCATCACTCAGAATGTTGTCTTATAAATGCCTTCTTCTTTGATATGAATTTGATAATATTCAGGCCATAAGTCAATCTTCGGTAATAGCTTTTGGCCTTTACAATTGACTAAAGAGATCTTTGTTCCTTGGAAATGGTATGATCAATGACCTCCAGCTGCCATCTTTCTGCTTCACAAATTAGTTAATAGTACTAGTGCACCACAAGATTAAACACCCAAGAATGTATAGGTTTTCTGATTTCTCTAATAGCTTTTACAATTGCACCTTTGGCTCCATTAATTTAGGAGTGGTCATTGGTATGTTTCCTTAGAGACAAGTTCTGATTTGGAGACTAGATTAATTGAAACATTTAAATTCTTCTTTGGTGGTATTGGAGGTGAAATTTCTAAAATAACACCGAGAAATTCCCTTGAGACCAATAAGCTTTCATTTATGGTCCTTTCTGACACTCAAGTGCACATAATATGTGCCATGTACATCTTGCAGCTTTTCTGCACCCATATCTTAGTTTGCACTGTCAATACTTGCCTAAGAAATATGGGTGTCCTAAATCCTTGTACTCTCATGCAATTTGCTTTGTCATCCCAGTAATCAAAGATATTTTTAATCACAATTGATCTTAGCTCAAGACTTCACTAACTATTCCAAGCCTATAATTGCATTGCAAGCTCATGATGGTGGAACATGGAAGTCCACTGTAGTATTTATTCCATTCATTTCTATTTGATATTCTGGTGAAGCTTCCCCTACTATCTTTTGTGTACCTGTAGCCTCTTTGCTGTTACTCTGTATCTATTAATCATAGCAGGATAATATAGTTGTAGCTAGCTCTAGTGTCAAATAACAGTAAAGCAGGGTGAACAAGATGGATTACCTGAAAAGTCAATCATGGTTTTTTGATGCTCCATTTGCTGGCCTTTCACTGCTGTACAAATGTGGGGTGCATTGGCTACTTCTCTCAGTCACTGGTTGCTCTCTGGTAGCACTGATTACTTCTTTAATTGTAGGTGCCTCATGCAAGCAAAAGGATTTTTCTATTTCTCATTGGGGATTCCCAGCAGTCTTGTAATTTTCAGCTCTTTGCAACCGTAGTAGGCAATATGACTTCTGTCCCTCTCATCAGCTCAGGGCATCGCTTGATCCTGCTTTGGTGTGGCTGGTTTAAATTCTCTCTGACATCGTTCCTTTCACTGAGTTCCATGCATCTACTTCTGCCTTTCTTGTTGATTTTGAACCTATTGCTCACAAAATTTGGCTCTGCAGATTGTTTCTGCTAGAGGCTTTGGCTCTATTACCAGTCTGATTGTATATAGGTCAGTTAAGTCATGAACCAGTTCAGTTTCAGCCTTTTGTCCTTATTGTATGTTGGGATGTACTTCAGGAGATCCGCACACTCTATCATATGCTTCTACCATCCTATCTGCTTGTCTCAGAATATCAGAATATGGAAGTCTGTCAAAACTTTATTATTAGAAGTAGGTGATTAACGCTTTGGAGAAACCACTTTAATTAGACATGTGTTGCATGCTCCTTTTTCCTAGTGAATATAATTTGATTTCCTCAACTATACTATTTTATGTGTTCCACCTGAAGTGCTATTAAATTGCAGGTCTCTGAAACCTTCGTAACAATATGCTAGAGATATTAGAATAGTCCATTGAACATGTTAGGATATACTGTAGATCTACAGAAAATGTCATAGAATTGCAATCATATGAATGCCAACTCCAAGCCTTAAAGATTACTTCTTTTAACTGTGTCCAGTATATCTGCAGTGGCTTCCATCAATCACCCTTTCCTTGTAACATGCCAATTGTTCACGCAAGTAAATTTCCTAAGTTTTCACTTTCAAGTAAATAAACTATGTTTCATACCATTGCCATAAAATTTTTCTTTTCCAAAGAGAGAAAGGATGAACATAAATGACATAACAAATTTCATCCATTGATTTCATTTCCAATACAATATTCAACACGTTACAATATTTCCAAGATTGTAAACAATTACATACATAGCTCAACCGAGCTTCAAAGCAATAGATACAAATGATCTAGGAATCTTCTTCAAAACTTGATCGCCAACTGAGGAGGAGAAGCATCACTCAAGTGGTTTTCTGCCAACCACAGACTCATATGCGGTCCCCCGCACATCTATCATTGGATAGATGGCTCCACCCTTCGACGAAGAGATTGGTGAAGAAACCTCATTTTTAGCCTTACTGAGCTTAGTGGTGTGCCCTACATAGCTAGAACTTGTAGACCTTGAAATCCTGATCTAGCATGCATAAAAAGGAACACAGTGAATTGACAGTGGAGCCAAAGGCAAACACACTACTTTAGCCAAAGTATTCTTATTTAGTACTTCGAGTGACAGTCATCCTATCCGCATACACTACCCTAGCTCATTCTGACTTTAGACCATTATATCTATGCATAGGTAAACCTTCAATAGGTAATCGTTAATGTCAGATTTGACCTATTTCCTTTTCCTAAATCTCAATGGTACCGCTAACAAATGAACATAAGCAAAAGCATAAGTTACCCCCCTTCAATAGATAACCTAACCCTAGGTATAACTCATAAGCTTTCTAAGTCCACAAAACAACTTAACAAGCTATTCCCAATTTGTCATTCCTAGTATGTAATACTATAGACATCAATCAATCACTCCTTAATATGGAGTAAATACAAACACTTATATGGAAATCATATCAACAAGGCCTTTCCTTTTTTACAAGCAAATAGACTATTACTCTTTTTCAAGCAAACTAGTGCAATTCCAAAATAAACACACAAGGAATACAATCTTTTAGATAAAAGATAAAACAAAAAGAGAATAGAATTTGATGCCTACAAATTGCTTATTCCAATCGACTCTGTGGACCTCTAGCTTGGTCTCCTCTTAAATTCAACTTAGCAACCAACCTCTCTTAACTATTTTCACTAAAAATTCTTCACAATAGCTCTCAACAATTTAAGAACCCTCAATGAAAAATACAGCAAAAATGGAGCAGTGTAATAATGCATAAGAAAGTGTATCCCAAATGAGGTGAGTATGCCTCATATTTATACCCAAAAACCAGCTTCTAAAGGCTATAAACAAGGGTCATTCTATGCCGCTTCTCAGCCATAAACAATTGACTCAGCTTACCAGTAAAAAGGTGGCAGATTCCTATCAAATTACTCATCAAAACTATACAGCAAATCGATCTAATGCTTGCCACAACGGGTTTGACTTATTCTTAAAGCACATGCTTTATTTAGGAAATCGGTTTCCAGGCTTGAAAGACTTCTAAAGGAAGCAGAGAATTCATAATATGGTGCCAAGTATACAACACATTCCCTATTCTCAAGCCTGCGGTTTAACAGAGGAAATAGTCTATCATAGTTTAGTTGCACATCACTTAGTCGACTTAGTCAAGGCATGGCAGTCGACACGTTACAACAGTTCGACCTCCTTCATTTATAATGCTGTTTATATGTTGACTTAGTATGTTGCATCATAAAATGTGTTGCACTTTAATTCTGGCGTTCATTATCTTTACACAACAGTCTTTATTCTCATGTATTTCCTTTGCACTTTATCCATAATGATATATGTGGCTTAATACTTATTATTGCGCTATTACATATTGTGCTGTATTTCTCATTGAATCGACCATAGCATATATTATATGAATTGGCCTTTAGTACAAGTAGTATATATATATATATATATACATATATGTATATGTACATATATATATATCGATAAATAGCATTTAATGCTATATATATATATATATTCTTTGGCAAATAAATATTGTATACATTTGATATTCAAATGAATAAGATCAAGTTAACATTTCATATACAATATCGTTGTATATATATATATATATATATGTACCTATATACATGTATACATACGTATACATATATCGACATATTTGTATGGACATTGCCATTTGTCAATGCATATGTGTATACATATGTATATATATACAATCACATACATAAAGAATTTCTATCCTATTGATATATATATATACGTACTTACCAATTCCCAAAACTATGACTTGACTTAACCATTCTATTAGTGGGTGTGTGTGTGTATAAGCTTAGTTAGGTTTCGTTATAGGTTACTTCACCAAGTTCTTCTCTTGAATGATACTTCCCCTCGCTTCTAGAGGATTGATTCTGAACCTACATCCAACTTAACACATTTTCATGGTAGTCAGCCGTTCATCAAAACTAACATTTGCATTATACTTTTCATAGCTAGGATATCAAATTCAATAATCGTACATTCCAGATTTCCATTCCATTATCTAACATCAAATGAAATAAACATTCATTCATACTTTTCTGATAAACAAGGGGCAACCATATATATATATATATACCCTAACATAGTAATAGTAAATAGGTAAATGCACAATGGGGTGTGACATTCCTAGCATTCTGCTGAATCTTGTTTTTAAGTGCTTTAGTCTGGTAATGAAAAGTTGTACATAAAAACATTTGTTTCCAATTTAAATTGTGAGCTCATCATGATAACTTTGAAATCAATTGTGCAAAGTAAATATTTGACAAGAAATACTTTGAGGATTGTAGACAGCATGACAACTATATTTCATATGAATGTTTAAGACTACATGCTTCTATTCAGAGAAACAAGCTCTAAATCTGTGATGTCTTAGGCATTCAACTAGAAGTTTAACGGTTTCCAATTATTCTGTTCCAATAAAGTTATTTCCAAACTGTTTAGCTGCCAATGTACCTGGTGTGAACATAATCACTGCTATTACTGGCTATCCATATGTCCAGGGTGATCATTCAAATTCAAATGACCTTTGTTGTCAGACTAAGGGTGATCATTCGAATGCAAAATGATCTTTTTTGTCAGACTACTGTCATAGACGATATCTAGATGAGCTCATATTTAGATGTTATTCTATTTCTTTAGAAACTAAATACCCTTTCAAATAGTGAAAATGCTAATTCAAAGATCAACAAAAACAAATGTAAATGTATGAAGCCAAAGTAACATTATTAAAGCCAGTTCTTTATTATTTAGTGCACAGTGGCCAGCATTTACAGATATCTTGTATACAAATTGAATGGTCTATATTCACCCTAACAAGAACTGGGACCCTGTCTAGATTAAGCAAACTACTCAAGATGCAAGAGTTCAAAACAAAGCATTCACCTTAAACTAATTTGTTTCAACTGTGCAGTTTAGCTTTGAATGTATTTACTTTATTACAGTGCAGTATTTTCTCTAGACATGCTGTATTGATACACACGTTTTTTATGTACAACTGACATCAACTCTTCTCAAAATTTTGATAGGTCACACGCAAAATGCATCAAATCTGATTTCGAATCCTCCATCAAGGTAAAATTTCTTGTGCACTTTTTCTAGATAAGGAGATTTCATTAGTTTAGTTCTTCCCAAGATAGTTCATTGTTTTTTCCCTTTTCAATAAACTGTCAGAAAAAGGTTGTTTTAATTGAAAGTATTATTTTCCTAAGCTTAATATATAGATCTTGTTGTTCATAGAAAGGAAGTCCATAGAATATCACCATCATCATCTTCTTCTTCTGCTTCAGCACAGAAAACTTTAGTTCTGCCAGGTATCTGCTAGAAGGGAACTTTTATTTCAAGTAAATGCTGGGAATTCTAGTTTTGGTAGTGAAGGATTGAAGATTATATTCTGTTGTTTCATTCTGAAAATAATGTTCATATGGGAGCAATGGCTCACTGATAATCTTTGGTGGATGGTTTCAGAAGTCAGTGTTTCAGTTCCATCAACTTCTACTACTTCTTCCCGCAGCCAGTCAGCAGCGGGGACTCCAAGGTCTGCAAGTTCTTCAAATGCTTTTGGTGCTGGATTGAAGGTTAGATCAAAATCCTTGCAGACGCATGCTACATATTTTTCTTGGTCTTATGACTTATGAGTAATTCCTTAATCATAATAATGAAAGTGAACTGACTTTTTGCATCCTTTTGTTATTCATTTTTGTAATAAGTTCTTTACATTTGTATTTTAATTGTGACAGATACGAATATGTTCAAAATGAAAGATTTGTTTTGATAATTATTATACTAGTTGTGGTGATAAACATCATGTGTAATATAAATTTGGAAGTTCAGAAGGTGGGCAATGGCTTGCATTTGAGGCTCAATTATTTAAAATTTTCAAAGAATTACCTATTGTGACCTTGATCATTCCTACATCTCATTGTCTTTCAAACCCATGCAATTTTATAGAGATTAAGAACAAGCCCCTTTTGAGAATAAGTGATGGCGTCATCAAATAACTTCATTATGACATCATCCAATTTGCTGAAAACATCCCAAGTGTTGGGTCCCAAAACGGTTGCTCCACTTTCTAGAACACAATCTCACTCACAAGGCCGGGTTTGTCATCATGCAAGTGAAATCAGTTCATCAATGGAACATGGAGGGTTAAAAGGTCAACTCTATGAGAGTGGGTTATTTCTCCTACATTTTGAGCTCAGCTTAGACTCGAGAGGGTGGTTCCAGTGGTATACTTTAATAGGTATTGAAATCAAACAAAATGGATGACCAAAAACGACTACAACCAAACCCAACTATAACCTTAACCCCAAACATTGTCACTAGGTCAAGATAGACTGGTTGCATATAACCCCTATATAGCTGATAATATTGTGCAAACATAACCCACATGAAATGAATTCATTAGAAGCTCTCTAAATATAAATCTCTGGTTATAATATGAGGTTATGAATGCACAAAACTACTCCTACTCCTAAGCTACTGATTAATGTTTTGTTTTGAATGATTTGAGATTGGCACATGATTCCAGACTAGTGCCTATTCATTGGGCAACAGAGTCACAACACATGGGACAAAAACAAACTGAAACTGAAGGAAGATTGAGTCGTGTATTTGCATACAACACAAATTTGTGAATTCTATGGTTGAACATACTTATTAATCCATACAAAACTATATACATCCACATATAATATGAAAATGATTATTACAAAGCTTACAATATTTTCAAAGTGTTGTGACACTTATCTGATTCAATATTACATTCATGTCAGCAAATGTGACGAGAGAATTCCTCATTGCAATTCGGGAACCTTCCTAGATGTTAACCTATTGTCCTAGAGGCATTCAATAACAAAATCCACTTGCAATGATATTATCCTCTGATTCTATAAGTTTGTACTTGACCCAAAGGATTGGATTGACATAAATGGTTGCCTTGCAACTTCTTGACACTTTTTGCCGTTTGTAGAACCACTGCTGAATAAACCTCCTATCAAAAATTGATCTAAGAATTCGTTATAACACCTGTAGGGCATCACATCCCAGTCATTGCATTATAGCAACAAGAGATCTGCGGTTAGGATGCGATCTTGCCCAAAATGGGCATCCCAAATTGAACAACATCTGCATTACTTTCTAGTTGATGGGGGATCATCAAAATTTATTGGGGGCCATTGGGAGAGCTACTGCAGTCATGGCAGGTAGGTGGTGAGAAGAATAGCACCCCATTGGTTTGGCACCCAAAATGAATTTGAAATTACTCTTGGAATATCACGAGCGCCCCCTTTCTTAATTGAATACTAGGCCTCTGGTGAGAAAACAAAACCCAACCAGCATTTGGGAATGGTTATGAAACCACCCCAAACCTCTGACAATCAAAACTAAGCCCTTCGCCTTCACCAACTGCTCGTTGGTGAAACAATAGGTTATCACTACCCCTTCGACATCCAATAGTGGTTGTGAAGCCACATGAAAAGGATGACAAACACTTAGCCTCTTCATTCCTCTTACATTCTCCGTCCATTGGTGAAACTTGGCAGCAATAAAACCTCTATCGACAACTTTAGATGGTTATAAAAATATCTCAAATCTTCGCCAAGTCAACAAACACAAGCCTTCAACCTGCCTTCAACCAGGTCCAAAAAGCACATTGGGCTCTGAAAAGGTTGTGAGGACCTTGTTGGGAATCGACACAGGTTTGCTAACCCCCTAATTTACCAATGATCCTTGAAACTTTTGCCATCCTTTACCTTTTCAAAAGGTTATGAAAAACCTTGTCGGGCTTTGATAAGCTTGTGAGAACCTTGTTGGGAGCTGACAAAGGTTTCAAAACATCCTCCAAACTTCAATGAGTGTCAAATTTGGCGAAACTTTAAAGGTTAGAAAAAGTTTGTTGGCCTCTAACAAGGTTGTGAAAACCTTGTCGGGAGCCGATAGAGGTTTGAAAACCTTAGGAACTTGTTGACGCACAATGACTTAGAATATTTTCAATATTTTCAATTGAAATGAAAAGATTAGGAAATCCATGTCAGGCGGCAGGCCCCAACAAGGTTGTGAATACCTTGTTGGCCCTCGATAGAGGTTTCGAAACCTCTAGAGATTGCCCATGAAGAATTAACCAAAAGAATCAAAATAGGTTAAAAAACCTACAACAATCTCGAAGAAGGTTTTAGAATATCCACAAAATGTTGACAATAAAAGACAGACAATTTTGAAAAGGTTAAAGAAACCACGTTGGGCTCCGACAAGGTTGTGAGAACCTTGTTGGGGCTGGACATGGGTTTTGAAACCATGTTCGACTTTGACAAGGTTGCGAGAAGCTTGTCGGGGCCCAACAGGGGTTTTGAAACCACCCAAGAAAGCGACAAAACACAGCCAATTTCTTGATTTTTCTCACTTGGATAATTGACTGAAGTAAAACGGAAGGCAACATGGGAGCGAAGGGGAACACAAAACAAAGGCCCTCATACATTATCTTGGATTGACTATCAACTTTGGGCTAACAAAGGAAAAACTAAGAGTGGACTCAAGCAAAGATAACGTGACAAATTTGAGTCCCAACGCCAAGGACTTCCAGAGAACACCCATGTCAACAATTATTTTAAAAGAATAGGAAAAAACATGTTTCTAGTATTTAAAATAACACAAAGGGGGTCATTTTCAAACACTTATTTTCATGATCACTAATAATATCATGGTTTAAAAACTTGGACTTGGCAATTACTTGGCTGACCCAAACTTTTTAAAAACTCAAGACTGGGTAAATTTATCCAACATTAAAAATACATTAATTTTAAAAATATGCATTAGGAACATGCATACTACTGAATTTATGGACCATATTACTGATTTCCTTCATATATAGATCTAAATTAGAGTTCAATACACTTCATAGACCAAAAAATGAGTTCAAAGTTTCAATACATATAAAATTCTAGTTTCAATATTGTCAAATTTCAAAATGACTTTGTATATTACGAAAAATTATTATCGGGTTATTACCATTAATAGCACGTAAGCTGCTCCATTTTTAGCCCAAATCTAGAGATCTATTTATTTATTTTAAGTTTGCTAATGACCCTGCGTTACTTGTGATAATTTTAAACTTATGAGCTATGCATTACTTATTTATTTCTTACAAGTATATAGTAAATTTTTTTCCGTGCATTATTTATTTAAATTGTAATTTATTACAAGCATATAAAAGCTTAAAATAATTCACAAGTGACTCTCATGTTGCACCCAAGTTTTATCCAAGGATTTTGCAAGATAATTGTTGCAAGAGGCATGTTGACTACAATATTGCAATCAATCTCATCGCCAAGAAGGTAAGGATGTTGTTTGCCGCAGAAAATATACTTATATTTTTTAGATTATGAAGCAGTAGGATGGTGGCAACTGTGTGCAATGGGGCGAGCTTTGTAGCTATTGAAGGTTTGGAAACAAAATGATAATCTGTCTTAAATATTGATTGAAGTTTGAAGTTTTGAACTCATTAGTCATTGCTCACCTGCTATTGCAACTACAGATCAACTTCCAAACTCCACACAGCAATAAGAATGTTCCTGGCTGTCACCACTCAACATAGAATGATGTCTTTCATTGTGCTCTAGCCATAATGTTCCTAGTTTGCTTGCTCAGATTTGAAAAGACTATGCAAAAAGAATAAAATTGTGACCTCCATATTATATATAAAACTTCAAATGAGTTTTTCCCCTGATTTTTCACTGAGTTCTGTGATTTTTGGCTTTTTTTCCAAAAAAAAGTTGCCACAATTTATTTGGTGAAACTTGTGGCCAAGTTATTGCTGTGATTGCTCATGGGACAGAATTTTTGGTTAGTACTTGCCAGTCCAACAAGTACTCACTGGGTTTTAAACTTATGGATAATATAACAATAAGATATTCATGGCCACAGTTTTTTTTCTTCCAATCTTCGATCCTTGCCAGATCAAATGAACTTGGCTGCCAGATTGTTGCCTTTTTGCTGGTTTTAGGATGATTGTTTGCAGGGCTGTAGATGTAGCATTTCCCAATTATCTTTGTAAATTGGCATGCATTTTCTTTTGTGCCAGTGGCAAATTATTTTTGAGAGTTTGTAGGATCGTTTGTTGATGTTGAATGTGATCCATAGAGAGCCTTAGAGGGAGAAATTTTAGTGGAGCTACCTTATGGCCTTAGGCCATTATGGAGCTACTATTTACATCATAATTCTAAAATAGGACACATTCAAAGGCTCTCTATGGCCACCCTCCACTAATGCCCAAATAGGACAAAATGCTGGAAATACATGTAGAATAGACTAAAACAAGTCATCCCATGCAAACATATAGTTTTTAGGAGCTAAATTGTCTAAGTAATTCACCAAAGTGTGAAAACACAAAAAACTAAATAAAATGTACTTGGAGAAAAATTTGTAAAAATTGCATGGATGGCTGTGAAGAGCTTTGAAAGATCGTCCCAACGTCGCTAGAATTGAGAAAAATGGAAAAACAAGCCAAAAGTTGTGAGCTCAGGAGTAAAAACAATTATTTGACTTTGATAGGCTATAGAATGCACCAACAATGAAATTTGAGAAAAAATGAACACCATTGGATACTTCTCGGGACCAGCTTTCCGATGATATTTTGTTTGCCTAATTTCGATATCTAAGCAAAAAGTTATGCCCATTTTCTTGATTATGCTCATTTTGCAAACAAACAATTTTTTAAGCCCCCTAGGGGTTGGGCGTTGGTCACCCATGTGACCTGGCCGTTGTGTTGGGGTTTTAAAATGTCCCTTGCTAGCTTGCCGTCGGTAGAGCGATGGTCGGGTGGCAGGGGGCGACTGTGCCACCAACGGTGTTGCAATCGCTAGTGGCTAGTGGCTTAGTTGCTGTCGTAGCATTTTGCAAGCCGCTAGCAGCCTTGGGCTACTGCTTGGCGGGGGTTGCAAGGGGCATCGCTCCATGAAAAATGCGTCCTTTTTTGTTTTGTTTTATTTTTTATTTTTTTTGTGTGCTGAATAGAGCTATATAGGGGCCATACCCCCTGGAGCAAAAACAATTGCCTCAAAAGCTCCTGGCACCAAAATAGGGCGAATTTTATATCAAAATTCATCGAATCGACCTCTTAAACACAACGGTGAGGTCCTTTTCACACCAAAATGCACCAAAAAATTGCCCACCTCCGAAAATTGCAAAAAAAGCAATGGAGATTTTACAGATTTGAAGCCTGTAACCTTAGTTGAAGAAAACCCTCATAAATTGAGAAGGGGTTTGTTGAATCCATGCTCTGATACCATGTTAGAATTGTGAATAACACGAGATGCAAGATCAAACAACAAACAAAACACCTTCCACACAAGAGCTTTGCAAAACAAAGTTTTGCTATTCCTTAACAAGAAAATACTTATAGAATGAAAAACTTCCATGAATCTCCAAGGACTTCAAGGAAATCTGGTCTAGAGTTCTAGAGAGATAATACAATGAGGGTTGAGTGCTATATAGGAGAAACCCTTAATGATAAAGGGATTATATCATGACAAGTGTCAACATCTCATGCAATGAGACAATGATCTAATAATAGCTCACTTCAGTTAACATAATAAAACAGTCCTAAGTTTAGTTTAAGTGCATGAAATGAATTAGACTAATAATCAATTAAAGATTAATTAATTATTAGCTAATGCATGATTACTCTAACAGATCATTTAGGGTTCTCACAGAGGACATCAAGAAAGCATCATTGAATTAGAGATTCATTATTTTCTAGTTGTGGATGATGTGTATGAATTCAAAGTACATTACATTCTTCTACCTTAGTTAAGTTGACAAAACAAGTTCTCACCATGTTGTAGACTATGTAAGAGATCATATGGAACTTCTGAGTTTACTCAAATTCACACAATTATCATTGATCAAAATGCTTGAGCCAGTATGTTTTACCTTAAGAGATGGTGCTCATGATGTAGAACGCCTAGCTCTTGAATGTTCTTGCCTTTTCCTACTTTGTCATCTGATTCAACAAGGTAATCACGATTGACGAATCTTTTTTGAAACTGTTTATTCTCATAATTTTGGGATGCCTATTAGGCCTCTTAGATTCCTTTGGCCAATGTTCTCCCATTTGTCATTGACACTCTAACAAGTTATCTTTCCATACATTGTCACTCATCTAGACTTATCTCTAGCACCTCTTTTTATATTTGTAGTCCAAAAGCCTCCTTGAAGTAATTGGAGCTGAATTTCCTGATGATATTATTATGGATATTGCATTTCACCGTTCTCTAGATCATAGTGTTTGGCACAAGCTATGACCAATACTTTTGATTTGGGTGGAAATAGGAAATGTTGCAACTTGTACAAGACCACTATTATGTCGCCTTTTGGCAATTTTTTCCACTCTTGATCTTCTCACGCACATTCAATTATTGCACATTACGTGCTCTAGTTTTGCATCCTTGATCAAAGGATAATCTCATCACATTACAAAGGGTGGCTCCATGATCTACTAATGTATACCACTATCAAAGAAGAAACATTCTTTTTGAAACTCTAGCAACAAATATTTCAAACCCTAGGTAATCTTGGTGACTTGAATCCAAATGTAGCTTCACCTTTCTCCTGTTGTAAACTCTAGCCACGAACCTTAGTTGGTTTTGATACTCAAGCCCTAGCACTTTTATCTTGATGGCAATTTGATGTGCTCGATGAACCCTAGTGTGACTGTAGTGAATGATGATGTTATCTCCTTTTCCCCATGCACAAACCCTAGAAATTCCAAGGCATTGCTCACAATCTAAAACCATAGGCATTTTCTTATACTGAAAATCCTTGAAGTATAGGAAATCATGCCATTCGATTGGTGAAAAATGTAATGCCCCCCTTGTGATTTAGCCAATTGTTGAGTATTAGCCTATCCATCAGGTTCCTGTAGGCTAATTAGATGGTTTAGGGAGCCCGCAGTTCTTGGAGTAGCAGAGTTTGACATCATTTCATGTCAATTGGAGGTGTTCCAAATGTGTTTCCATAAGTCAAGTGGAAGAAGTGAAATAAATGCTTAAGTTACTATATAATAATAAGTTCACTTAAAGTATTTACTTAAATATATATTTTTAGAGTATTTATTTAAATATTTAAAGTCACTTATTTTGTCAATAAAAGGTGGCTAAATAGGAGCAAATTTTAAAAGGTATTATTTAATGGTCATTTGGAAAATTAATGGGAGACATAAGGAATTGAATAAATATTATTTTGTTCTAAAAAAATGGCTTTGGAGTTTGGGGAGGGAATAAAATATTAGATAGTGAAACTAGTGCAATGGAGTTGGCCACGACTAAATTAAGTCTAAAAGGGAATGTCAATGTTGGGTGTGATTTTATTGGGCTAGGTGTTGGAATGTGATGGCTGAAGTGAGGCAACCTGAACTGGAGATTAGTGGTTGGGATATAAACTCCTGTGTTGGGCGTTTGAAATAGTTAGGCATGAGTTTAAACTATAAGTTGAAGTGTTATCTGCTTATCGATGGCTTGAAATTCCTCGTAGTTGGTCGACATAGCCTTGAATGGCCAAGCACGATAGACTCATTGAAGTCAGTGAAGTTCAATGCATTTTGTATAAATAAAACTCTAGCCGCAATCAAGTATTTAACATACTAGCGTGAGGATATAAGGAGTTAGCATAAGCAAACGAACAAGGTGTGAGTCTTTACTTTGCTAGGCGCTAAACTCTATGTGATAGAATTTAAAAAATTGGTGTTGAGCAAAGTTCTTGAGGGTGGCATTTAAGAAATAAAGGATTACAACAATAGTGGAAACCAAGTGATGAGTTAGAGACTTGATTGGAAGCTAGCTGCACCCTTATTCAGTTGTTGAAGATAACTTTGACTAGAGGGCAACGTACAATTCAACAACACTTCATAACTAATGAATTGAGATAGCTGGAAGTTACAGTTGCAGTGTGTAATGCCCAAAATTAAAATTTTTGCTTCACTAAGGCATTTTGAGAAAATGGTTTAAGTCTTGTAAAATTTCTATTTTTTTTATTATTTTTAGAAATTTCTAAAAATAGACTTGAATTAAGTTTTTTCTGGGTTTGTTGTCAAAGGGATGCTAGCAAATTTTTCTAAAAATAGAATTTCTATTTTTAGAAAATGTCTAAAAATAGAATCTTTGCATGGAGGGCTCAAATTGATTTTGATTGGTTGAAAGTACGTCCTGATTAGGTTGGTCCAGTTAGAATCATCAAAAAGTTAGTTTTTTGCCAGTGGGTCTATTTTGCTTTTTCAAAAGATAAATCAGGACCTCCGAGGTCATCAATGGAGGATGGCCAACTGCTAGGTGTCAAATTCAAGGTCTCAAATGCTGCTCAGATCGATCCACGGTGAAAGATGCTCAAAAAATGGTGAATGGAGGAGGGGAATCTAAAAATAGCCAAATTTGTAGAAACTATTCTAAGTTTGGAAAAGAAAGGTGCCTTATTTCAAGGGAGGCGTCGACAGTCAATGCCTTAGCCAATTTTTTAGTTTTCGCAGATCATGCATGCACAATGGTGAACACAGTCAACGCGTCAGCAAAGGTGGTCAACACAGTTGGCAAAGGTGGTGAATGCGGAATAAGAAAAGTTGAAAATCATAAAAAATGGCTAAGTTTGGTGAGTAAACGCACCCCTGTCAGGCAAAGGCGCCCAAGATCTCGTGCCTTTGAATTTTTTCGTGTTTTTCAGAAAATGTGCAATTTGACCCATCAACCCAATTCAGATCCAGTCTAATGTAGTTTTTAGGGTTGGGTAAAAGCAAGAGATCATTAGATATGTTCAAGCTCTCCAATGAATCCTTCATCCAGTTCATAGGATCTGCCAGACAATGGGAATTATAGATGGAATGGAGGCAAAAAACATGCAAAACGAAGAAAGTCACAAAAAAATGAAAATTTCAAAAAATTAACTAAGTCTGGTAATCTTGGGCGCCTTCTTTCAAGGAGGGTGCCCAAGACCTCAACACTTAGAATTTATTTTTGCATTTTTCGGAAAACATTAAAACTTCTTCGTCAGCCCAATTTCGGCTTTCGTAGAATCAGTCAGATGTAGTAACGAAGGTTGGTATGAGGTATCATTCTTCTTAGTTTTGATTAGGCTTGTTAGTTTGACTGACTTTCGTCTTAGTTGTTCATTGATTGGCGAAAAATGATACCCCAACAAGGGGTACCAGATTTCAGAGACATGCAAACCAAAAAAAGTTGAAAAACTCGAAAAAGTTTCGAAGTCTGGAAGACTTGGGTGCCTTTTTTAAAGAGGGCGCCTTTATTGCTAACACTTAGAAATTTTTTCACCTCGTCTGTGCTTTCTTTGATTCAGCCTTCGTCAGCGGTTTCCGGGGGTATGCAATCACGATCAAACGTCATTAGATGCCGGAACAAAGCTGGGGATCACTTCAGCAGTGGTCAAAGATGGGATTGCCATGGTCAAACAGAGATTATCAGTTGTTATCAGTTGATAGTGCAATTTGACGGATTGTCAAAGATAGAGGCAAGCTTCAATAGATGTAGAGGCGAGCGAAATTTGAGATTTGTGAATTTTTTTCTATCTTTGGTGAAGTTGGGTGCCTTATTTCAAGGAAGGCGCCCAAGTCACCTTGCCTTGGAAATTTTTTGAAAACGATTTAATGCTTGCATGCTTTTTCTGCCCTATTAAAGAGGAATTCTCCGTTTTGATGCAAACGAAGTTAGATATTTTTGCATGCAAACTCCAAAATTTTAGGGTTTTGCATGAAAATGCCTTTTATCTCCAAACCCTATTTAAGAAAGCTTTGAGTATTCATTTTTCATAATTTGTAGGTTAGCTTTCACAAGAAGAAACATAAAATTTTCTTCTCATCAAGATTTGGAGGCTCAAATGAAGTAATTTATTAGTGTTCTTTGTGGATTCGAGATTGGGAAGCACAAAAGCTCACTTTTTCATGGTCTATTTTTCTAGGGCATCACGTTTTAGAAATAGGTGGTCAAAATTTTCAAGTTTCATCAATCTGGGTCTACTTGTTCTTCACCCCTCTTGAAGATTGGAAAATTATAAGAGAATCTACTTTTTCACACATGTTCAGGAAATCATTAGATTTTTCAAAATCTGACGATCTGGGTCTCTTTAGAATGAATTGTCTACAAAACCCATACTTCAACTTTTTTTTTTGAAAATTTGCATGTCGGCCCCTATTTTTTAGGACATCTTGCTTTTTTGGGAAAAAACGATCTGGGTCTCTTCACAACGAGATTGTCTACAAAACCTAGACCTCAGTTTTTTGGCCCTACTTTTTAGGAAATCTTGCATAATCTTGAAAAAATTAGCTTATTCAAAATCTGACGATCTGGGTCTCTTCACAACGAAATCGTCTACAAAACCCAGACCTCAACTTTTTTCCAAAAATCTGTCTTTTTCTGGAGAAAAAATTAGCAATCTATATTTAGCTCTTGTGTAGAGCTTTTCCAAACATAGGCATGTTTACAATCAAAAGTCAAGATTTTCGACATGCAATACTCTCCAACAGAAATCAGGACCAAATTTGTGTTGCTCTACGATTTCCTGAGAACATTTGAAATTGACTTGCATCATGTGTTTCCAATTGTTGATTTGCATGCTTTGGATGGCATAGGAAACGTTGTAGTCAAGAATCTTGATCATTCTGGGTTGTTTGCAGCAACTTCTATCCCCATTTCGGTTCAAAGCCTTGAATTCGTAATTGCTTGTGTCAAACATTACAATTCAGCTTCACGAGAAATCATATCAGCAGATGGGCATATTATTTGCAGCCTCAAGTTGGAAGATATTGAGAAGTGTTTTGCAATACCACCATGGATGGAAAACTTCATCATATCTATTGAAGAATGTGAAAAAGTGTGGTATGCACAAAAGGACAAGTGCATGAAAAGAATGGCTCACAAGTGGTTGAAAGAAAATCAAAATACTTTGCCAAGGAATGTTGGGCACAGTGAGCTCAAGGATGAATTTGCAGTCATGATTACTTTGCACAACCGAGTCACAGGTCAAGCAGAGGCTAATAAATTTCAGCCTTGGATGTTTTACCTCATTTCCTAGATTGTTGATAGAGTAGAACACTATGACTGGCCAACATTGATCAGTGATTGCCTCCATCGTCAAATGACAGAGTTCTTCAAAGTCCATGAATTCCACATGATATCCTGCCTCGTATATCTAATGGCCTTTCAAGGCAAATTTAGAGGTTTGACTATCGTTGGAACCTTGGATGTTCAACATGTGTATGATCATTACCCACAGTTAGAGTTTTCAGAATCTGAGTGGCATTACAAGCGGGTGAATGATCTATTCCTGATGCATACAGTGCGGGATCTTGATGATGAGTTGCGTATAAGAATTCCAGCAGATGCTAGGTTGGCAATGGTGGAGTGGGTTGATTGCTTTATCCAATTCCCCATATTCTCCTACATAAGAGTATATGGCTTCTCATGCGATCCAGTCATGCTACCTAGATATCCAACGGATGAGGTCGTGTTCATGGAATTTCTAAGGCAAGTACATGAAGTACACACATTTTTTGCATAACAGATGCAAGCTTGCATTGAGTTTCCCATTTGAGATGACCATATATAGATGTAGATTAGCAATTGATGCTAAGTTGATGAGCGATGAAATGTCAAGATTTGGTCTCAAGCTCTTCAAGGAGAGACGTTCATTCGATCCTTGTGGTGTCTTTGCAGCTTGTCTTGGTCAAAATCATGCACATGTACTTACAGTTGAAGATTTTTGGGTTAATTGTGCAGATGAGTTCGAAGTGCGCAAGCGCAACTACTTCAGATTTACTCTTTGGTAGATGGTAGATTTCTTATCAGAAGATGTGGAGGGTTTGTCAAATGATGATGGAAAAGTTCTACTTCCAATGTATGCCCAAGATCAGGTCGAGCAACGGTCACTTTCACAAGTTGATTGGTTCACCAAAGAGAGCACCTCAATTGAGGAAAGGACAAGTCGAGTTATCAAGAACAACAGGATCTTCATGAGTAGTAAGAGGACACACAAGGTAGCTATTCCAGTTGCTGAGCCACCAATAGTTCAGTCATCTCTACCTTCTTCTAAATCAAAACCAAGAGCGAAATCTATGAGTAATCCTCCAGAAGATACAAAGATCAGCAAAATGATGAAGAGCTTAAAGGAAAAGGCGAATCAACAGGAACAATCAACAGACGCACCAAAAGTTCCAGTTGAGTCAACACCACAAGTTGAAGCTATGCCTTCATCTCCTAATTCTTTCGCCATCACCGAAGCCTTCTCCTATTCACATACATTCAAAAGGTGATCCACTAGTTCGCAACATCTCGACACCTATTGATCCATCGGGAGTTGCTGGAGCTAGAACCGATCCTTCTAGAGAAGTTAGTAGAGACTCCTTGTCTTGGCTTGAAAACTTGCTGGGTAGGAAAAGGAGGAAGCCTTCTTATCAGTTGAGTTTTGCAGAACTTGTTAGTGTCTACCAAGGTACAATAGAGAAGAAACTTAAGAAGCAAGTTCCTATGGAAAAGAATTCTGAAGGCGAGATTATCCTTGAATTTTCCACGCCTCCGGAGGATAAGAACATTGATGAGGTTGAAATTGATGACTTCAAAGTTGTCAAGGTCAATCTTGGAAGAAGCACCCAACATACTGATATAAATCTCTTTGAGGTTGCAGTAGATAATATGAAGGAAAGAGTGCTCAAGGATGGAGAAGATAAGGCAGTCCGCAAGGCTGAGATTTGGCAGCTATGACAGTATGTTTCCAAGCTCCTTCATGGTACTTCACAGGCTACTTTGTTGCTTCCACAAATTTTGAAGTCACCTGTAGATCAACATTAGTGAAGTCAATTGGTCATCTACGGAAAACATACGAGAGATTGGATAGAAAAACTCATCACCAGGGACAAATTTATGCTTGCAGAGATGTACCAATTGAGGTATACCGCCCATGATTTTTGCTCAGGGATTCAGGAGTTTGAGTAGAATATAGCGGAAAGGAAACCAAGAGATGAGATCATTATTTCTGACTTAAGGACAACCTATGATTCAATCATTATAGAAGAGCACAAGAAAAAGCTTTTTGCCTGGAGAGAACAACACCTCTTCAAAGTAAAAACCTACGAAGGAATATCTATAGAATTAGTTGGATATAGACAAAAGGTTGCTAATAATCTCAAGTTCATAAGCATGTTTGTGTCACAAATCCCTTGTCAATATCGACATGAAGATGGCATTTACTTTGATCTTGGTGAAGTATAGACAGAGTTTCAAAACCTTGTTCATGGCAGTTTTAATGGTGATCCTGTTGCCTGCAAAATGAATCATGTTGCCGCAATGTCAACAAAATTTGATGTAGTAACTGAAAAGAGGAAAGAATTGCTAAAGTTTGATCACAGATGGTGAGGAGATGTTGGAAAAACAGTACATCATTTTGGATAGTATTAGTGTTCCCAATGAAGAGGCAGCTAACAAACGTTTGGAGGATATGATTTCCCAAGCTATCAAGGAGTGAACTATCAGTTGAAGTATGCAAAAATTTCCAGGAATAAACTCAAGTAAAGGCAACAATTAACTTGATGCCTTTTCTAAGTTAAATTGGCTTTTCTCATTCGCGCTTATCTATTCTTTGGAAATATCAATGTATAGTTGGAGCTTTTCCAGTTAACTAATGTTAGCAGTTAGTGTTGGCAAGACTAGTTGTTAAAAACAAGGAGATTTTAGGGTTCCCTACTCCTTGTTTGTGTACAAATAAGGACAACCTTGCCCATTTATTTTTAACCGTTGTGATAAAAAATTGTCGAGCCTATTTTGCCTGCAACTTTGCTATTTAGTGTCTGTTCACTTTTGTTTCAAGTGTAATCTGGTTTGATCACATATTGTAAGCCACCTTTGCTACAATCTGCTGTCCCAAAAGTGTTATTGCTGTTAGAATTTGAGGAAATAAATCTCATGCCTACTTTGCTTTGATCTACGGTCTCAATATCTTTCAGTGTTTTGTTTATATCTTTGGCTTACATAATCTTTATTTCAGCATACATCTCGAAAGTACAATGAGTCTTCAAGTGTGTTCTGGAAGTGAGTTTGTTTAAGCATTTGTGTCAAATCAATAATTCCTTGTTTACTTCTGATTCTCAGGCTCTAAATTTATTTGAGTTGTAAGAAGCATCATTAGTTTAGGCCTAGTTGTAGTTGAAGTTACAAAACCAGAAAAAACCTCAACTACGATGCAAAGAGTTTTATAACCTTGTGCTCTTAAGCTGAGAATGAAAAGATTGGTAGTAGTTTAGTATTTCTTTTTAAGCATAATCAGCAAAGAGGGAGTTTCCCCTCCTAATTTGAAGAGCAGTCTAACTGTGTATAGCTGTCCATTCCTAATCTGCATTCCAGAGGTGCAAATTGAAACGTCAACACAGTGATAAGGACAAACATTTGAATCGAGTAACTGTTGTGAAGCTATTTGACATTACTATTAAGTACTGCTTTTTGTTTGTGCCGTAGTTCAGAATTACAGAGTATTTCCTCATTTATGCTATCAATAGAAGATCACAATTTGCTGTTAATGAGTAATTCCTAGTCTATGCTTCCTGGATTGCAAGAGTTTAGAAAATATTATTACTGCACCTCAATACTCTGAGCACTGAATTTACAATAGCTGATATATGGTTCTTAATTCAATGGACAATTATATAATTGAAGTAATGTTCTATGGAAATATTGTGCTTTAATGACTAAATCATGAAGAATTATTTAATACTTCAAACAAGTCATTTGATGTTCAAACAAATTCAGAAAAAAACAAATCAGTCTAGTATTGCAAAGTGTTTGGCGAAATGTCAATACACCAAACTGGGAAAAATTACAGAGGAATTTAGACAGGGATTTTATAGTGGTATTAGAGCACAATAGTTTTCCTGCAACCTGTGGGTGAGTGATGCGTCCAAGCACTCATCATTATTATTTGAGGAGAAATAGGTCTAATCCGGATTTTGAAAATCAGCTAGAGATTGAATAGGAAAAAGAATCGGATATTTTTGAAATGGGTGATAGGATAGACCTTCTAGTTTGGAAAACATGATGAATGATCTTGCCAAGGCACAACATCAATTGATGCAACTTATGACACATTTGCAGCAACAGATGGCACAATTACATCAACAAATCACTCAAATGTTTGCTTAGATGATGAGAAACAATGCTAATTCTGGGACCAATGCTAACAACGGGGCTGAAGGATCCACAGTTAATAATAAAGCTGTGCATACTAGGACCTTCGATGACTAGTTAATTCTAGACCCTCCGTTCCAAACTTCATTCCAAGAGATAACCCTCCAAAAGTGAATAATGAACAAACAAAATAGGAAATGCATGCTCAAGCTGTGAGATATTGGAGGGCATTAGGTGCAGATTTCCAAGCTGAAATGTCATTTCAAGATTATTTGGAATTCAGGCAATGGCATAAACACCATAGAGGTGGAGGTGGTAGGTCACAAAACAATGAATTGCAAAGAAAAGTGGGTAAGTTATCAATTCTGTATTTTGATGGTTCTGGGAAGACTACAACTAGAGCTTGGGTCCAAAAGCGCAATACTAATTTTCAGTTCAATCCCATGGCTGAAGATGAAGCAATTAAATATGCAAATTTACACTTGGATGGAAGTGCACATGAATGGTGGTACCATAGAATGATAACTTTGGGTCATGATCAGATTGTTTCTTATGAGGAGTTCACACAAAAATTAATTGATAGATTTGACAAAAGGGATCTTGAATTACACTTCAAGGAATTAACATAGTTGAGGCAATGGAATTTATTGGACACTTATATTGCAGATTTCTAAAGATTATCAGTGATGGTGACCAATATTTCTGAGAGGAGGTTGATTGTGCTGTTCATTGGTGGGTTATTTGATCCCTTGAGGGGTTGGATTAAGGCCTTTAGCCCACAAACATTACAGGTAGCCATTAAAAAAGAAAGGGACATGGAGTCTTCTATTTTCCGAAGTAAATTTCAGTCAAAAGGATTCCAACAAAGGAAAGACAAAGGAATTTTTTTTTTCAAAAGGATAGAAATCAGAATACAAAGGGATCAACAAGATTGAATGAAGACCAACTTTATGACCTTTGAATTGTGCTTCCAATTTAAAGAACCTTGGGACCCAACTCATAAATGCTCAACTAAGGCTAAGACTAAGCTAATTGAGTACTATTGAAAGGAATCAGCTGCTGAAAGTTCAGAACAACAAACCAATTCAGATGATAAAGAGAAAGAAAGTTCTTTAGAAGAGTCAAGAAATGAGCAAGCAAGTGGGGGCACACTTTCCCAACTCTCTAGCTTCCAGAAGGTTGGTTCTTTTAGAGTTCAGGGTGTATTATGTGGACAGCGGATAGTCACTCTAATTGATATTGGTGTCACACAATTTTATTGATGAGGGAGTGGTAGCCAAGAGGGGAATAAAAAAATAAAAATATGATGGCTTCAAGGTGATGGTAGTGGATGAATTCGCCCTCACATGCACGAAGGAGGTCTCGAATTTGAGCATTTAGTTAGGTGAATATGAGAGTAGAGATGATTATTATGTGGTGAGCATAGGAGATACAAATTTAGTATTGGGTATGCAGTGGATGCGGTCTATTGGAGGGTTCTATGTGAACTTGCAGACCATGGAGATGAAATTTGAGGCTAATAGTAGAAAGGTTCTACTTAGGGGAATGTCAAATGGTGGGCCACAAATAGTTTCTTTTAAAACAATGGAAAGTCTTATTAGGCATGACCAAGTAGAGTGGGCAGTGGAATGCATCATCAAGCCTACCATTACAGAGCAGCAAAAGGAGAGTTATCACCCAGATGTACAAGATTTGATCTCTGAGCACATGGTTTTCGATAGCATACCTCCAAGGAGGCCTCTTGAGTGAGGCATTGAGCATGTCATTGAGTTGGAGGAGGAAGCCAAACCTATGATAACTACCCCATATAGGAACCCAAAGAGGCACAAAGATGAAATAGAGAAGGCCATCAAGGAGTTACTTGAAATGGGACACATTAGGCCCAGTAAGAGTCTTTTCACATCTTTGGTGGTGTTAGTTAAAAAGAAGGATGAGACTATGTGTATGTGCATAGACTACAGGGCTCTAAATAAAAAGACAATAAAAAACATATATCCCATCCCAAGGTTAGATGAACTAATAGATGAATTGCATGGTGCTTGTTATTTCTCAAAGATTGACTTGAGATCGGGCTACCATCAAATTTGAGTCTGTGAGGAGGATGTGGAGAAAACAACTTTTAGGGGTCATTTTGGACACTACGAGTGTTTTTTGGTTATGCCATTTGGCCTAACCAATGCTCCTACCACTTTCTAGTCTTGTATGAACAGGGTCTTCAATAAGTAGCTCCGCAAGTTTGTTCTAAATTTTTTTGATGACATATTGATATTCAGCAAGACATGGGAAGAACATATGAGGCATTTAGACGAGGTGTTAAGCATACTTGAGAGGGAGTCTTTATATGCTGAGTCAAAATGTGAATTCGGCATGACAAAGCTTCTTTACCTCAGACACATAATCAGTTCCAATGGAGTTAGGATGGATCTAGATAAGGTCAAAGCTATTCTAGATTGGCCTCCACCCACGAATCTCTCACAGCTTAAGGGATTTTTTGGTCTATGTGGGTTTTACAGAAGGTTTGTAAAAGGGTTTTCACAGAAGGAAGCTCCACTCATTGATTTGACTAAGAAGGGGGCTTTTGTTTTGTCTAATGCAATGTAACAATTTTTTGATCGGTTTAAGTAGACTATGAGAACATGCCTAGTTCTTGCTATTCCTGATTTTTTCAAGCCTTTTGAGCTTGAGTGCGATGCTTCTAGAGAGGGAATAGGTGCTATTTTGGTGCAAGATAAGCATCCCATTGCATTTGAGAGAAAAAAATTGAGGGGTGCCGAGAGAAGTTATTCTATATACAATAAGGAAATGTTGGCCATTATGCATGCATTGGCCAAGTTCAAACCTTATCTTGTGGGAGGTAAGTTTATTGTTAAAATCGACCACAACAATCTTAAATATTTCTTGAATCAAAAAGACTTGAATGATAGGAAACAAAAATGGGTGAGTAAGCTTCAAACTTATGACTTTGATTTTGTCTATGTCAAATGAAAGGGAAACGTTGTGGCTGATGCCTTATCCAGGAGACCATATTTATGCTCATTAGTGGAGATTACAACAGATTGCAGAGAGTAGATTTCAGCCGAGTACGCTAAGGACCCTTGGGCTACTAGTATCATTGAGGGTACATTATGGTGAATGAATTCATTATTTACAAAAATAGAATCTATCTGGTACCTAATTCTAAATTTAAGGTAAAGGTAATAAGGTCCTTCCATGATACATCGATGGTTGGTCACCTGAGTTTCTTCAAGACATATAGACAAATTCGGGAAAGGTTTATGTGGAAAGGACTTAAAAATGAAGTCCTCAAGTATGTTCTGGAATGTCACACTTGTTAGTGAAATAAGGTTGAGCAGACTTATCCTTGCGGTTTATTGCAAGCCCTCCCAATTCCCAACCAAAAATGGGAAAGCATCTTGATGGACTTCATAATAGGACTTTCTAAGGTGCAGAATAAAGATTGCATTTATGTAGTGGTTGGCAGATTAACCAAATTTTCCCATTTCTTTGCTATCTTTGTAGCTTTGTTAGCGGCACAGGTGGCAGATTTATTTTTAAGGGAGATATTCAGGGTACATGGGATGCCCAAGAATATAGTTAGCGATAGGGACAACAGGTTTTTGAGTTTATTTTGGTAGGAAATTTTTACTTTGAGTGGGATTGAGCTCACTCCCAGTACCATCTATCACCCATAGACAGATGGTTAGATTGAAATTGTTAACCAGTGGGTGGAAGGGTATCTCAAGAATTACATCTCAAGCAGGAAGCATGGGTAAAATGGTCGCATTTAGGTGAACACTATTACAACTACACTTACCACATGTCAATTAAGATGTCACCATTCATGGCTTTATATGGGTATGAATCTCCTAGCTTCATTACTTTTTGACAATAGTAGGGTACCCAAGGCCAAGGACTTATTACAAGAAAGTCAAGATATTATGAAGTCCTTGAAAGAAAACATACAACAAGCCCAAGATCAACAAAAACAATATGCAGACCTATTGGTGTTTCAAATTGCACCTCTAGAATGCGTTCTGGAAACAGACAGCTATGTGCAGTAAATTGCTCTTCGAATTAGGAGGGGAAGCTCCCTCTTTTGTTGAGTTGCATAAAGAAAGTAAACTAAGCTTAATCTTGCCTATCTTTTTGTTTCAGCTGCGAGAACACAAGGTTATAGAACACTAGATGTTGCAATTGAGGTTTTCCCTTAAATGAAACTTGACAACTACAACTTAACCTACGCTTAAAATGTTTCTACCCTTCAAGTAAATGTAGAGCAAGAGAGTTTAGAAATAGACGAGTTTGATTTCTGACAAAGATACTTAAAGAAACTTTTCTTCAACGTGCATTTTAGGCAAGCTGAAGAAGAGATCATAAAAGTATTATGAAAATATGAGACTTTATTTCAAGGGCAGCAAAGCAAGCCTTGAGATTTTATTTCCTCACACTTCTAACACAAAACAATAAACGAAAATCTGAGTTATTTATATCGAGGGCAGCAAAGCAAGCTTCAAGATTTTATTTACTCAAACTTCTGGAACAAAGATTACAATTTCGGGACAGCAAGTTGTAGCAAAATACTTGCAACATGCGATCAATCTGATTATAATTGACACATAACACATGCACTAAACAAGGATTTGCAGCTAAGGAGGCATGCAAACTTGCTCTTTACACAAAGTGAACAACACTGAATAACAAAGAGAAGGCACTAAAGACACTTATGTCTTGTTATCACTACCATGGCTAACTAAAATGAGCAAACACTGCTCTTATTTATAACTAAGTAGAGGAGTAGGGAACCCTAAAATCTCCTTGCTTTTACAACTAATACTTGCCAACATGCAAGCTTTATTTCTAAATCTAGAACAAGATAAAACACCTAAAACCTAGAAAGCATCTAACAACCTATGAAAACCTAAGAAAGCATGTAAAATAGGAAACACCAACTCATTACATTTGTTTTCCTTCTTCTTCAAAGAATGGATAAGAATTGAGACAAGAAAAAAAAAGCGTGAGATAAGAATGGAAAGAAAGCTTTTAGAAGATTGTTGCTTTAAATCTCAATCATATCCGGCAAAAAGCGGGAAATTGCCTCTCTATTAGGAGCATTGATACTATCTATAGCCATATTCCGCTTTTCTAGGATATTCTCCCCTTTTGCAATCAAACTTTAGAGAATCTTTGACATCTTCAGCTTCTTTATGAGTTCTGTTCTTGAAAAACATCGCTGCCTCAAAACATGACTCACTGATTGATAACTTGGCGGCTCTACAACTTTGTGCTTCAGACACTTCTCTTGATTCTCCCATGGAAGATTTTTGCACAAATTTTTTTGACACTTGTCCTTTTGCTCATACCACTCCCTCTGCACATTCTTCAACTGAGATGATGACGTTTTATGTCCATGATGGTATTGAAAAGTACTTCCCAACACCATCCGTTCAGATAATTATGATACAACACTTGTTTGGCTCTGAATTCGATGGGAGAGTACTCCATGCTGAAAAACTTGAAGATTGACTATAAACTCGCCTATGCTCTGACAAGCTCAACACAAACCCTAAAAATAACTTGCTGATTTTCTTCATCAAACGGATGAATTTTTTTGGAAATTTTTTTGAGATATGGGTTTTGTTTAGAATTTCATTACAAGCAAACCCAAATCGTCTGTTTTTTGAAAATTTTGAGTGAAGACATAAAAAACAACAAACCCTAATTTTCTCCGAAAAAGTAGAAAAAACTGTCATCTGGGTATTGTCCATGAGCACATTCTGGATGAACCCAGTTGATTAGATTCTGAGAACCTCGAAGTTTCACTAAAAAAACAGCCACTTGAAGTTTCTTTGAAAAAGCTATGATATGGGTTTTATCTAAAAAAATATTTGAGATAGACCCAGAAGATTGGAAGTTGTAAAATTTGAAGTTTTCTTTGACATGCAAAATAAAAAGAAGCTGCTGCAACCTTGAGAAAATTCTTCAAAAATTATCCAAAAGATCAAACTAGTATAAACCAGCTCACTGAAAATTGAAAACAATGGCCTCCTTCAAAGATTTGATCTTCTGGATGAAAAAATATGAAAAAACAAGCCTTCTTGAGTGTTCTGAAAATTTATTGAAAAACCAGCAAGTTAAACTCTTGAATTTTGAAAATAAGGGTTTGAACTTTGAAGTTGCTGCTCTGTTTCTCCTTGAAGACCACCTGCAAGAAAATAATGAATAACGAAAAACAAAGCTGCCTTAAATCAGCTTTGCCTTGAGAAAACAACTTTCTTTTGCCCTAATTCTTCAAAACCCTAATTTGAGTTTGTGCAATGAACTTAGACTTTTGTCTTCAACTTCAATTTTTGAAATTTTCAAAAATTTGACTAAGGCATTGGAAGTTGGGCGCCCTTCTTGGCTGGAGGCGACTATTTCATCCAGACTTAGTCATTTTTTCACTGTTTTCAACTTCTCAATTTCCAACCCTAGTTTGATTCTGATTTTCGGCCTCCAGATTGATCTGATGAACAAGCTGAATGACTTATCGTAGAGCTTGATTGAATTTGACAAAGTTTGTTTGGAGGAGACTTCTGATGAAAACTTCATTTGACCCTTCGAAAATTCAAGGGCCTATCCTTGATAAGGGTGCCCATTTTCTCCACTGTTAGCCATTTTCATGATATTCAAATTCATACTTGTGTTCTGACCTTCAGATGAATTCGTGATTCTAGGTGCTGTGTTGATCAGACTGATTGGTTGACGGATTCATTGGATAGCCGAGATGATTCTGGAAGGGATCTCTTGGATATCTCACCTCCGGAAATTGACTTTTGGTGGCTCTAAACCCTAGGCGCCCTTCTCCTTCAGGGGCGCCCATGGCTTCCAGAGTTAGTTTTTTTTTGTGTTTTCACTGTTGCTTCCAACTTTTGCCATTTCTCACACTTTTTCTCCCTTGTTCAGCCTGCGACATTTGATGATTGCCTCCTCCGACGGACATGCTGATGATTGCGTTGGACAGCTAGATCAAGTCTGACGAAGTCACGTCAGAAGTGCCTTCTGCAAATTCTATCATTTGACTTGTCAAAAACTTGGGCGCCCTTCTTCTCCAGGGGTGCCCAGATTCACCAAACTTAGAATATTTTCATCATTTTTCATATTCAGAGTTTGAACACTTCTTATCATGGCTCCTATTCAATTTGGTTTTGCCGACGACTGAGTGATCGTATGACTGCGCTGTCGGGCTCTCTGCGGAGCTGAGATGGATTTGACCAACATTGCCTGGGAGCGGAAACCTTGATCTTATCATATGATGCTTCAAAAAGGTGGACGCCCTTCTTCTTTAGGGGCGCCCATATTTAGCAGAGTTAGAAATTTTTATGCAAATTTCAACTTTCAACCTCGTTTAATGTGCCCTCCTTGTCTTTGATTGCTGAAATGAAATTTTTTCTAAGGCATGGAAGGTTGGGCACCCTTCTTGATTGGAGGCGCTTGGATTCACCAGAGTTACCCAAATTTTTGTATTTTTCAACTTTCAAACTTCCTTTCTTCATTCCTCGTTTTTTGTGCACATTGTTCATTGGCAGCTTCTTTTTGACGCTTGAACGTTTGATTTTGACACGTGGCAGCTGTCCGACCTCCATTGATGACCTTGGATCTCCGGAAAAGCTTCTGGAAAAGCATAATAGACCCACTAGAGCAAAACTGATCTTTTTGTGATTCCGACTGCATCGGCCTGATGAGGAAGTATTTTAAGCCAATCAAAATCAGTCTTAACCCTAACGGCCAAACTTTCTATTTTCAAATTTTTTTGCAAGTATCTATTTCGTAAGAAACCCATAAAAAACTTTCTATTTTTAGAAAACTGCTAAAAATAGAAATTTTCCTAAAATTTAGGGATGAAAAACTGAAATCTGGGTATTGTTGATTTGATCGTTCTGAATTGACCCAGATTGTTAGATTTTGAAAATTTGGAGTTTTTGACCCTCATGCAAGACATGCAAATCCTAATTCTGACCTTTTTGACAGATTTAATAGTATTTGGACTCATTTCTTCAAAATGCCTAGGTGTAGCAAATATTTTTAATTTGGGGTACAAGAAGACCAACATCTCTTTGATCGTGTCTTTGCGGCAAGTGACATGGTATGTTTGTAGTTGCAACCATACAAGTAGTCCAATCTCAAGAAGAGTGGATTGGAAAAACTTAAGCCACAATTTTATGGTTCGTTCAAAATTTCCAAGAGGATTGGAGAAGCGACTTATGAGCTAGAGCTACCAGTAAGTAGCAAAGTACATAATGTCTTCCACACTTAATGCCTTAAGAAAGCACTTGGGCATAATGTAGTTCCTTCTTCCAAGTTGCCACCATTGGATGAGGAAGGAAAATTGATTCTTATTCTAGAGGCTATTATTGATTTTAGAGAGCGTGCTTTACGAAGGAGAACTATTAAAGAATATCTAGTTAAGTGGAAGAATTTGCTCGTTGAGGATGCTACTTGGAGAGCGAGCAAATTCTTCAGCATCTAGATTTACAATTGCTTGGGGACAAGCAATTTTTGGGAGAGAGGATTGTAATTTCCCCCTCGTGACCTAGCTAGTTGTTGAGTATTAGCCTATCCATCGGGTTCTTGTAGGTTAATTAGATGGTTTAGGGAGCCCACAATTCTTGGAGTAGTAGAGTTCAACATCATTTCATGTTATTTGGAGGTGTTCCAAAGGTGTTTCCATCAGGTGGAAGTGAAATAAATGCTTAAGTTATTATATAATAATTAGTTCACTTAAGTATTTATTTAAATATTTAAAATGACTTATTTGTCAATAAAAGGTGGCTAAATAGGAGCAAATTTTATAAGGTATTATTTAATGCTCATTTGGAAAATTAATAGGAGGCATAAGGAATTGATTAAATATTATTTTATTCTTAAAAAAAAGGTCATTGAAGTTTGGGAAGAGAATAAAATATTATTTCGAGTTCATTTTGGGCATACAAGAATTTTTTTTGGGGAATTGTGCATAGAAGTAATTCAAGAACTTCCTGGGGACGAAAACCCTCAAGGAGAATATTGACTATTGATGGCTGACTGATTTATTTAGAATCGGTGCATGTGCTTAATAGTTTTATTTCTAGGTTTGAACATGGGTTTATTGAAAAAATCTTCAAATATACAAGGTTTGGTGCGTAATTTGTAATTTTCAGTTTTGAATATTTTCAAGTGTTTATGCAAATCATAGTTAATTTATTCGATGTAGAAACTTCCAAGGATGACTGTTCCATTATATATATTTCTTTATTTTTGGGCTATTGGCATCTATTTACGAATATTTCCAGTGAAGCATGGATATCAAATAGTGAAACTAATGCGATAGAGCGGGCCACGACTAAATTAAGTTTGGAAGGGAATTTCAATGCCAGGCGTGATTTTATTGGGCTAGGCGTGGGAATGTGATAGTTGAAGTGAGGGGACCTTAATCGGAGATTAGTGGCTGGGATATAAATCCTTGTGCTAGGTGTTTGAAATAGTTGGGTGTGAGTTTAAACTGTCAGTTGAAATGTTATCTTCTTATTGATGTTTTGAAATTCCTCTTAGTTGGTCAACATAGCCTTAAATGGCGAAGCATGATAGACTTGTTGAAGTCAGTGAAGTTCGATGCATTTTGGATAAATAAAACTCTAGCCGCCACCAAGTATTTAACATACTATAGACAATTTGTGGGAGTTGAAGGTGGGAATGAGGATATAAGGAGTTGGCATAAGCAAAAGAACAAGGTGTGAGTCTTTACTTTGCTAGGCACTAAACTCTATTTGATAGAATTTAAAAATCAGTGTTGAGAAAAGTTCCTGAGGGTGGCATGTGTTGTCCCTAATTTTTGACTTGTTAAAAATTGGGATAACCAATGGAAATTTTGATTAAATTTGAAGGTTTTCTTCTCTATGGCACATACTTCGAGGTGCAAAGATTAGCAAATCTCAATTTTTAAGTCTATAGTCCTTTGGGTTACCACTTTTTACACATTCTCGTCTGTTTTCGTGAAATTCTGAGTCATTTTTAGTGTGTTTTTGATCCAATTCGGGTTTTTCTGACATCACTGCAAGTAGGAGTTTTTGAACTTCATTACAAGTTACTTTAAAATTTTCTTTTTAATGTCTTTAATAGGAACTTTTTGAGATACTTGCAATTATAGGAACTTTTTAAGTTCATTACAAGTTATTTTTCATAAAGTACTTGTAATTGTTTATAAAAGTTCCGATTTCGTTTAAGTTACTTGCAGTGACTTCTTAAAAGTCCGATTTTCTTTCTTTTACTTGCAAAAGCATGAAAAAGGCCCGATTTTATTTAAAAGTGACTTGCACTTGTCTTTGAAAGACCTGATTGACTTGCAAATACATTTCAAAAGCCCGATTTTATTGATGTCACTTGTTAATAGATCAAAAAGCCCCGATTTCATGTTGAATAACTTGCTAAAGGCATGTAGAAGTCCGACGCCATTCATGATTGAAGCAATTCGAATCCCATTTCGCCTCTTTTCCTTTTTTATGGGGATCTCATAAATTCGCATGCTTGAGGATTGGGTTTTCAACTATAAATATCCAAGTCTTTT
This sequence comes from Sequoiadendron giganteum, assembly GCA_007115665.2. Taxonomy (NCBI): domain Eukaryota; kingdom Viridiplantae; phylum Streptophyta; class Pinopsida; order Cupressales; family Cupressaceae; genus Sequoiadendron; species Sequoiadendron giganteum. The sequence goes on from CM021109.1 coordinate 592,315,385, forward strand.
TCATTTTCTGAGTTTGCAATCACGCCTAGGGTTTCTTCTTCTTGTTTGTCTGCAATCTTTGTTACATGTATGTCTCTTCTTCTTTTCTTTGTTCTTCTTTATTTTAAATTCTTGTAAATTGTTTTTGTTTTTATATATTCGTTTTTATTCACCAAATGTCTATGCTAAAAACATTTTTTACGAAAATGCGTTTTTCTCATGTCATCCGTTTTGTTCACTTCATCCCATTTACCATTTTCTGAAAATAGAAAAGAAACAAAAAATGATGATGTTTTTGAAGCAAAGTAATTCGGGTTTTTATTTACCCATTACAAGTCGGAGATTTTAATGAAGAACGCAAGTTCAAAAAGTAATGTTCTTTTACTTGCAATGTCTTCCTAAAATCCCGACATTCACTTTTCACTTGTAGTCGGCCTTCAAAATCCCGAAATTCCTTTAAAGTGCCTTAAAAACGGACTTTTTATCCTTGACTGCAAATGCAATTTAAAAGTTGTGACTTGCACTTTGCAAAGTTGCAATCTAACTTTTTCATTTGTCATAAAAAGCATATGTCCTTTTCACTCGCAATCAGCCTCCAAAAACCCGAAATGAGTTATAATGCTCATTTTCTGCCCTCAAACAGCCAAAATACCATTCTGAGTTTGAGCCTTCGCCATGTCTACACCTGTAAACGTTGATGATGTCTTGACCTTATGGAACTTTCATCGCAGCCTTGCAGATTCTTGTTCGATGACGGAGGAACCTTCTTCTCCACCGAACAAAAAGATGAAGTACAAATATGACAAATACCAGAATGAGATTTCACCTTCTCATGTTGTCTCAAACATTGAAGAAATCAGAGACACGGAGATTGGGCATGTTGATATGTCCGAGTTTTTGGGGAGAGCTGAGAAATCAACTTCTTATCATATGCAGTTGCTGTTTAAAAGTCATATTCATCTGGTTGCTTCCTTTCCTGTTGCTGTCCTAGAACCAGAGTTCGTCCTTGTGTGCGCAACTCATTTTGATAGAGAATCCAGAACCATTAAAGATGATGATGGGAATGTAGTCATACGGCTTGATCCAGAAACCATTCATAGGGTTTTTAGAGTTCCGGATTCACCCATGTATTCAAATATTTCAGTGAAGAGTGCTCTAGATCATTATGAGCAAAAGGAAGAAGATTGTAAACAGCACATCAATACCAAATGGCTTCTCAAGCGTCGAGCTGGTGTGTCTTGGTGGGCCAAGTTGTATCGATCTGACTTCAAAGAAGTAATTAATGATATCATCACTCTCTTGAGCAGAATTATGGGGTTGAAATTCTATAATGTCTTTGAGAAGTGGATGTACAAATTCATAGTGGTGATTAGGAAGGCACAACACCCAATCTTCTGGGGTGAAATAATCAGTGATAGCTTATGTGAGCAGCTTGCACAAGTTCCTACCACGCTCACTTTCAATATGAATTCCTATCTGGTTTATATAGCAGCTTTATTGAGACAATTTCCAGGCCTTTCTACCGTCGGAGATAGATCTCTAGTCCCAGTTTGGGAATACTATGATTAGCTGCCTTTGATTCCTGGCAGAATTCATTACAGAAGAGTTCAAGATGCGTTCTTTGGCTATTTCATGTGTCTTTTTGACAAGAACTTGCAAAACAACAGAGTATCAGATGTTGCTTGGAAAAAAGTCAATGAATATGGTTGCCTTTTTCTTCAGTTTCCTACTTTTACCTATATGAGGGTTGGTTGTTTAGAAGATCAGCCATACATGCTGCTGAGGTATCCAATTGATAAGATCATTTTAATGGAGCTAGCAAGACAGTTGATGACAGTGCATGCACATCAAGCTTTGCAACATAAAACTGGAGTGAGTATCTCATCTCATAAACCATTACAGATTGGGAGATACTCCTTGACAAGTACTTCAAAGGCAAAAGCTATGCAAACCGAGATTCAGGAGGTTCAGATGAAAAGATTCAAGGCTAGGGCAGATTTTGATTACAGAGGCATGAAGGACAAGATAAAGAGGGCCTTCACCCATGTGCATCGCCTTGAAGATATTTGGGCAGATCTCCGAACAGAGAAGGATATCTATAAGATGGACTATTGCAGGCTTACAGTTGAGCAGGTTATTGATTTTAATCTAACCTTGATTCCAGAAGGAGTAATTGATGATGGGTTGATTTTAGATCCAAAATATGAAGAACAAAGAGTTGCTGATGCTTCTATTCTAGCAATACAATGGTCTAATAAAGAATCAGTTTCTATCTTCAATAGATTTCAGTCAATCTTGGTAAATACTAACTCTTGGCTCAAGAGTATAGGCGTCAAAACTAAAAATCAGGGTTAATAATGAAGATGATTCAGCTGGACCTGTTGGATTGAAATCAGAAGTCAGGGATAAATCCAAGGAAGGTGCTTCTTCTTCAGGAACGAGGATCGAGCTGAGAGTCAACCGTGCCGTAGAACAACCTTTGGAGGAACCAACATTAAAAGGGAAGGAGGTTAGAGAGACGCAGATCCAAGTCATCGATCAACAAGAAAAAGAAGTTCTTCAGTCTCCTATTACTCTAAGTATAATGTCCCCTCAGATTGATGTTGCACCTGTATCAGTAATGTCTCCGTTGTCTCAATTTGATAGTGATATTGATTCCTTTTCAACGGTTTATGTTCCTCCTATTGAAGCTGCTCTTCATACATCAACTTCATCAACGGTGACTGCTTCTATAGAAAACATGCATGATAATCTGGAGAATGTTTTTGATGCTAATCTAATGTATCCAAACACATCACAGATAACACTTCCAGAAATTGATACATCTGCTGCAAGCTTTGATTGTTTCATGGCTAATGCTGATCACAATGCGCCATCCAGTCAAGCTTTTTTGCGATTCAAACTGAGACATCTCCAAGAGTGACAACTGTGACTCAAAATGAATCTGTTGCTGTTTCAAATATGGTTGTTGTTTCAAATACTGACACATTGGATCTTCCTCCATGGTTGAATTCAGTCACTCTAAAGAGAAAGAAATAGGCAATCTCTCTAGATGTATTTGATTTCCAGCAATTGAAGAGATCAAGACCAAAAGCTGCAAAGAAGGCTAAGACCATTTCACGGGTAGTTGTGGACATTAACAAAATGAAATATGCAGAGATAGCTGAACCCCTTGCAGACAAGTCACCAGAAGAAATGCAAGTTTCTGATTATAAATTCACAAGGGCGGATTTAGGCAAGCAGACACATGCTGGTATGATGCAAGACACTCAAAATTCAGTAACTGTTCTAACACATAGTTACAATGAGCTTTTGGCAAAGAAAGAAAAGCTGAAAGAAGAGAATTCATAGCTCATCTCAGTTATTCAGAAGATTGCCAATTCTTCAGAGTAAGTTAAACCTTTAACTTCTTTCACTTCTGAAGAATCAGTCAAGCAATTGGAGAAAATTGCGCAAAAAGCCAAAGCAGTTGATTCTTGGGTAACGCAGCTGATTGATCAAAGCATACCAGTGATTAAAAAGACATTACAAGTTTTGAATAATGTCAGAATAGCAAAGATAAAGTTGAATTAGACTTTGGAAGCTTTTAAGCGAAGTTTGGATTCACTTGAAAAAGATTTGAAAATTTGGCATGAGATAGATCAAATCAAGTTAGAAATTCTATGCAGCAATTCAATTCTACCAAGCAGAGAAAAATACATAGAATTTGAAGAACTCATGACAAATAAATCATTGGTTATTCAAGATCTCATCAAAGATATCCAAGCTCCTGTAGAAATGAGTGATGAAGTTCAACAAGACATCCTTTCTAGCTTTGAGAAAATCCCTTGCAGAATTCTGAATCATGAAGAAGAATTACTTGTAGCTGATATGGTCAAACAGAAATGGCAGCAAATCTTCGTCAAGAGCTGGAATCAAAACAGTTTACCATGGATTCAATTCACAAGTTGGTCAACCATAGAATGATCCTTGATAAAATGCAAACTGTTTGTGAAGAACATAGACTAGCGACGATAGGATATTTTGATGTAATCTTGAAGATTGTTGCAGTTGCCAAGAACACACTAGGCCCCGATCCAGCTGAGTTACAAGAAATTATCAGTAGATTTCAATCTTTCAAAGCTAGGATTGATATAGAATAAAATGTTTTATCTTTATGCATTTTGTTTTCGACAAACTACATGTAAAAATAAATTTTGTAATTGCAAGTGTTTCTTTCACTTGCAGTTTTATAAATTGTAATTACATGTAATCTAATTACAAGTCAAAATAGTTTAAGACTGTAATTTTGAATAAGTTAATTGCAAGTAGTTGGTGGTTGAGAGAATTTCTCAAGTTAGTTGGGATCCTCCCACCTTTTTCTCGTGACCTCTCTCCTATAAATACTTGAGAGGGTCCTTTGTAAAGATATCTTTTTGGCAAGCAAGAAAACTCTGCAGAATTTTGTACTCATAAAGATTTTGAGCTTTATAATTACAAGTTGTTCATTTTCAAATAATATCAAAGAGTTGCAGATTTCAGACTTTGTGTTGAATTCTCACTTTGTGTCCATTGTGTTCTTATGTCATTTTGGGGCATTGCTTTGTGATCATTTGAAAATTGAGAAAGATTGCTAGGGAGAGCTTCAATTAATATATTTTCAGACTTTGTGCTGTCAATATTGAAGATTGAATTCATAAATTAGAAGTTAAGAAGAATTGCAAGTCTTTGTGCTCGTGACGATTCTTATTCATAGTAGTTAAATAGATACATCATCTTTTCAGACTTTGTGCTGTCATACGCTGTATATTATCATTAGAATTATCTTTTAAAAGGGTAGATAGGATTGCAGATTTTCAAGACTTTGTGCTTGAGGTTGTTTTCCTGTCCCGAAGGAAGTGACGGAAGTCTTTGAGCTTTCAGAAAACTTCATTTCCTTTCTACTGATTTTATTTGCAAGCTGCTGTTATAGTTTATTTAGAAAAGTTCATGTTACTTTTCTGCGAAGATAAAAGAGTTTAATCTCTCCTAAAACAAGAGGAAAGATTATCGTTCCACCCATATTTGTTTTTAGTTATTTAGATAGGGGGAGCCTTCCCTTAAATAGGAGAGTTTAACTCACACACTGTGTTGAAATCACCATTTTGCTAAACCTCCTAAGTTTACAAAATATTCAACCAACAGCATGTACGAAATAAAGGATTGTAACAACAATGGAAACCAAATGATGAGTTAAAGACTTGACTGGAAGCTAGCTGCACCCATATTTACTTGCTGAAGATAACTTTGACTAGCGGGCAACATATAGTTCAACAACACTTCATAACTGCTAATGAACTGAGATAGCTAGAAGTTACAGTTGCAGTGATGAGGACAAACGTTTGAATTGGGTAATTGTTGTGAAGCTATTCGACATTAATATTAAGTGTGTTGCTTTTTGTTTGGGCCGTAGTTCAGAATTACAGAGTATTTCCTCATTTCTGCTGTCAACGGAAGATCACAAGTTGCTGTTAATGAGTAACTCCTAGTCTATTCTTCCTTGAGCGGTACTAGAGGTTAGAAATTATTATTATTGCACCTCAATTCTCTGAGCACTGAATTTACTGTAGCTAATAGATGGTTCTTAATTCAATGGACAATCATATAATTGAAGTAATGTTCTGTGGAAATATTGTGCTTTAATGACTAAATGGTGAAAAATTATTTGATACTTCAAACAAGTCATTTGATGTTCAAACAAATTCAGAAAAATACAAATCAGTCTAGTATTGCAAAGTATTTGGCGAAATGTCAATACACTAAACCAAGAAAAATTATAGAGGAATTTAGACAGGGATTTTATAAAAAAACTACAACAAAACCTCTGAATTTCCTTTGCAGTTATTTTTTGTGCTTGTGCTACTTTTTATGATGGCAACAAAATCTTGGCATTGAAATTCCTTCGTTTGATGCTCCAAAACCTTTGAAATCCTACTCTCTTCTACTATTCTTTGCAATCTAGAAGGGTGAAAGGATTACAGAGAGATTGAACCTTTGAAATGTGATTTTATAAATTGAAAATTGTGCCCTTACATTGCCCTAGCCAATTCATACTTTTGAGGCCTAGGAACCACTTTTTTTAAATAAAAAGAATAGGCTTCCCTCAGTCAATCATGTGATTTGGAGGCTTTTGTCACTTTTTCTTTAAGAACTTTTGATGTACCTTTGGTAGGTTACTTGATACATACACTTGCATCACTTTTGTCGACTTTGATTTTTCAACCTTCCTATGTCCAATATCGTGTGAGTGATGAAAGCCTTGCCACTTTTATGACGTTGAAAATCTTTTGACACTTCAATGGCAAATCGTTCAATTTGTGTGCTTTTTGCCACTTTTGCAAATCTTGGTGCCTATGTAGTCAATCAGACAATTCAAGTTGTCTTGCCACCTTCTGTGTTTTATGAACCTTTTGATACTCTAGTGGGGTGTCATGTTATTTGCAAGCTTTTGCCTATTTTTCCTTTTTTTTTTTCCTTTGTCATCTTTTTGGGCACCCTAGTTGTTTGTTGTGTGACCTAGGTCTCTCTTGCCACATCTAACATTGAAAGATTTTAGGCATGCTAGTGGTGGATTTTGCAACTCATGAAAGGCACAACATTTTTTCATTTTTTTGACTTTGAGTAAACTCATGCCTTTTAGGACTCTTTGCCACTTTCCTTATCACCATCATAATTTTCTCATTCAAGCTCTGATTTTATACCTCATTTGAAGCATCAAAAAGCTTTTTCCATTGGCTAGAAATTGAAATAAAAGTTTAAAGTACGTAAAACAAACATTTGGTATGGAAGTTTCACAATGAATGGATAGATAAGGAACACCCATCGTTCTCACACAAAAAATTCTCTACAAAAAATTTATATTGGTACAAAACCCTCTGATCTTATATTTTGAGGGTGGTTACCCTTTGTCAGAGCATGTGAAATTAATTGAGGAGTCTCTACTATAATTATTGGTGCTAGGGCAAAGTCCCTCATTGTTACCATTAATATCTTCAATGTGATAAAATATTGTTTCCTACACTTATTTCTTTTCCTCAATCTGCTGTGAAGTCATCCAAACCATTTGCACTTGATTGTACTGCTTTTGATGTACAATGGACTGGTCCTTGTCTCTATAAAAAAATATTCCTAGCTGTCTCAATACTTTGTTGCATTCCTCCATCCTCAATTTTTCTGCTACATTTATGGCTTCCACAATAGATTGTGGTTTATGGAGATTTGTGTCATACTTGATGGTTGACTTTAGATTGGAGATGAACATCTCTAGTAGGGAATGCTCATCTAGATTATTCACCCTAAGAGATGAATGCTTTAGCTTATCAATGTAATCTATAACCAAGCTAGTTTGATGGAGATGGGCTAATCAAATAGTTTTTAAAGAAGTACTAGTCTTTCTCCAATTGAATTGATTATGGATTTCTTTCACAAAGGTTGATTATGGGATAACTTGGCCCTTGCCATAATATTCTTTGTATGCTAGAACCAAACAAATTGAGGTTGTTTTGAGCATAGTTTAAAAAACTTGCAATTACTCGTAGAACATGTGAGTCAAAACCCTTGCTGAGTAACTAGCAAAAATTATTGGTTGTGGTTACTTGCCAAAACTTGCCATGACTCTATTGCAAAAATCACTTAAATTTGCCAAAAATCTACCTGATTCATGACTTTGGTTTGAATTGGCCAAAATTCTAAATAAAGTGACAACATTTGGATGGTTGACATGATTACATTTAGATATTTAAAGCATGTTTTCGAGAGTGAGACAGCAAACTACAAGAAATATATATGTAACATTAGATTGTTTAGTTGAATGAATGAACTTTAGTAAAGTGAACTTAAAGAAATAAAGTTTTGGTTACTCGCCAAAACTTGCCATGACTCTAGTGCAAAAATACTTAAATTTGCCAAAAATCTACCTGATCATGACTTAGGGTTTGAATTGGCCAAAATTCTAAATAAAGTGACAACGTTTGGATGCTTGACATGATTTCATTTAGATATTTAAAGCATGTTTTTGAGAGTGAGACACCAAACTACAAGAAATCTATATGTAATGTTAGATTGGTTAGTTGAATGAACAAACTTTAGTAAAGTGAACTTAAAGAAAGAAAGTTTTGAAAGAAAAATAAAGCTTTCAAGTAGTTTTTCAAACAAACTTTAGAAGGATTCCAAAATAGTTTCTTCTGAAAAAGAAAGTTTCAAAAGAGTATGTTATTTATAGAATCAGAAAGAAATAATTTCTCTTTCTTGTTGCTCTGCTTCGTTCAAGAAAGATTTCAAGAAAGACAAAAGAAACATTGTGCCATAGTTTTCGAGGGTTTCACTTTACGTTTTCCAGATTAAAGACTTTGACATTGCTGCATGCGGGTTTAGGGTCGCTTGGTCTGGAAAACACATTGGCTTCCTTTAAGATTTCAAATCTTTGATAAGTTTAGTTTAATAGGTTTGTGACTCTGCCGCAACCGAAGTTTAACATTTTAAGAAGTCAAGGAAACATGTTGGCCGAGTGATAATGTTCAAAACATTAGAATAGAAGCAACACTTCATTTTTAGGTGTTTGGCTTGCATATGCCTTTGAACATATTTTACATTTAATTTGAATCTTTGATAATTAAGTTCAAATTGAAACAACTTAGGTTTTTTGTTTGTTTGCGAGAAATGAACTTCATAGATATTAAGATGGATATACTATATGTCACAGTTAAACTAAGCTAAATATAAAATATAGTATACATCAAATATTAAACATGAATTGAAATTCAAAGGTTTTATTTTTAACATCCAAAATTTTAAATTTCAAAATGTATACTTCTAGATCCCTAAATCCAAAATCCATGGATTGTGATTCATTGCATGAGAAGAATGTGTTCAGACCAGTGTTCCCATCAACTGTCCTGCTACTACTATTGATGACCCTATTGCTTATGTAGTTGTCTTTGCTATGCAAATCTCCCGTTGTCTCTAGTTGGCTTTATATTTGGATTTGTCCAAGCTAAGTCATCATCTTTAAATTTTATGGTAAAATTGTTAAATATGGACATACAACCACCAAATTTAGGCTTTTTGCAGATCCACTAAAAAGATAATGGAACCAGTATTGAACCAAAAAAAATATGAAATATCCCCTTTTGTTTTTTTTTGATTTTTAACACAATATTGCACCCGTTAAGGTTAGCTTAATAAACATAACCAGCTGAAAAGGAACCCTTCACTTTTTAATCATCAAGACCCTGATGTGGGTGGGGTGAGAGCATACGGTGTGAGGGGATCATTAGATGAAAATTGGAAATGAAAGTACAATACTGTAGGCGGCTAGCTGACCATCCTAGAAGTAAATGCTGGAAAGTAAAGTAGGCGGATAACCAACCATGAAAGCTCTACCGCTTATTCAACGGAAGCGTTATTACAACACTAAAATAAAACACTCAACCACTTATTCAGCGGGAGTAAAACAAACTGAAATATAAATAGCTCGACCACTTATTCAGCAGGAGTATAACATACAAAAAAGGGAAGTACAGAAATATAAAGGCTGAATAGTACTACTGATTCAACGTTACAAAATATAGCTTTAGCTGCAAATGAAAGGATATATACATAGCAATAGATCATCAACAAGTTAGACAATCATCTCCAATTTTAAATACATGAAACCCAACTGAAAATCTGAAGATTAATTGGATATTATCAGGTCTGATATAAAATAACAGCGCTCAAAAATTCAAACCAGCAAGTCCAAAATTCACCAAAATGTTCATATCTCTCTCCAATCACCTCCGATGAAGATGGAACTAAATGCAAACGGAAGCTAGGAGTTGGGTGATCAAGTACCAATGGAGAAACCATGCCAAATATCTTTGGATTATTTGTGCACGCTGCCCAATGCAACCACAGTGAAAACCCCAATCTTCAAAGAGGGGCAACCAGCTCTAGAAATTCATAGACACCTTCAAAACATATGAAACTTTGTGCAAAGGGGCGCCCAAGCAAGGGAAAACCATAGAGCCAATACCTAGAATTAAGAGAAATTCACGCAATGAGCTATGAATGAAAACGTGCTATAGCCACTCTCGAACCAGGAACACCAAAATGTGAAATAACAATCAAACAACCAACTTGAGCTCAATCTACAACCTCTGGATGAAGAAGCAGTCTCAATTAGTTAGGTGTTATCTTTCAAACACAAAACCGATATTAGCTAGGAGGTATGCGTTCCTCGAAGCAAAGGACATGAAATCATTTCAACAACACTTCATTGTAGTAAGCAATGGATGTCAAATGAAGGAGCAAAGCCTTGCTTAAATAGAATTCCGTGATGACCTTTTGAATTCTCCTTTTCCCTCCAAAAGGGGATGCCCAAACCATGAATATAATTTAATATTTTTAAACATTCATTGGCACATTCTCCTAGGCATCCCAAATGCTTGGGCAAATATTTAACTTTAAATTATTCAAATATCTCCAAGTGAGGTGTTCACTCCAAAGCCCACTTTTAAAAACAACATTAAGTCATTCGCCTAGGCCAAGGGGCCAAAAGATATTAAAATATTAAAATAACTCAAATGATTTAATTTTCCAAAACGAGCCCAAAAGTACCTAAGGTCAAATTACCAATTCTGCTCTGCCCGAAATAGAAATTGCATTGAATTGTTGAACTGCTACCAAACATAGCACTACCAGAGATAACACTTACTAAATATAGCATATTGCTAAAAATAGTAAGTGACTCCAAACTCATTTTAACCACAAGCCGAGTAGCCATCACAACTTACTAAAAATAGTAAGTTTGGAAAATACTTCTGATGTAGATGCATGTTACATCATCCTGAAGCTCTCTGAAAATCCAAAAAGACTCAAAAACCAATCTGTAGAACAACTGCATGCAAACCTTTGAAAACACAAAAAACCCTCCAATCAACTGAAACCCCTAATTTCCACTTTTGAAAAATCTATGGGCCTTCGAGATAGGCTAACGGACATCATAATTGACTACTTCTGAGAAGGGGACATTACAGTTTGCCCTCCTCGAGATTGCTTGTCCTCAAGCAACGACAAGTCTGGATGCTGCGAAATATGCTCACCTTCCCACGTAGCATCCTCAATCGGCAAGTTGCTCAATTTCACCAAATACTCTTGGATTGATCTCTTCCTCAAAGAGCACTCTCGAACATCAATGATCTCCTCTAGAATCAACACCAACTGTCCTTCATCCAATGGAGGCAACTCTGAAGTAGCAACAACATTGTGCCTAAGCACCTTCTTGAGGTGTGACACATGAAGAACATTAGGTACCTTGCTACTTGCCGGTAGCTCTAACTCATAAGCCACTTCTCCAATCCGCCTGATGACTCTGAAAGGGCCATAGGAATGTGGCTTAAGCTTGGCCGCTCCACTCTTCTTGAGAGTAGACTGTCTATAAGGCTGAAGTCTCAAATAGACCATGTCTCCAACCTCAAAAGCTCGCTCGACATGTTGCTGATCAACATACAGCTTCTGCTGATTTTGTGCATGGTGTAGATTATTTTTCAACGATCTCAAGATGTCTTGACTCTGCTGCAACATATCCCTCACTTGAGGGGCTCTACTATCACCAAACACTAGGTCCATGAAGCTAGGAGCCTCGTAACCATACAGAGCCATGAATGGAGACATCTTAATTATCATGTGGTAGGAAGAGTTGTAGCAATACTCTCCCAATTGAAGCCATTTTACCCATGCTTTTTTCTGTCCCGATACATAATTTCAGAGATAACCTTCCAACCATTTATTCACAATCTCTGTTTGGCCATCAATTTGCGGGTGATAACTAGTATTTGGAGTGAGCACTGTACCACTTAATCTGAAAATTTCTTGCCAAAACGCGCTTAGGAACTTGCTGTCCCTACCACTGACAATGTTTCTTGGCAACCCATGCAATTGGAACACTTCTCTGAAGAACAATTCAGCGACTTGAGCTATTGTAAATGAGCTAGTTATGGAAAAGAAATGAGAAAACTTTGTCAATTTGTCCACCACTACATAGATGCAATCTCTCCCTTGCACCTTTGGCAATCTCGTGATGAAATCCATCAAGATACTTTCCCATTTCTGATTGGGAATAGGTAGGGGTTGCAACAAGCCAGTTGGAAAAGAGTGCTCATTTTTGTTCATTTGACAAGTTTGACATTCCTTGATGTAGCGTAAGATTTCATCTTTCAGCTCTTTCCATGGAAATCTTTCACAGATCTGCCAATAAGTCTTAAAATAACTTTGATGATCAACAAGTGGAATATCATGAAATGATTGCAAAATCTTTTTTTTAAGCTTAGATTCATGCACCAAGAAGATTCTACCTTTATGCTGTATCAAACCATCAACCAACTAATAAATTTCTTCATGCAAAGTACCCTCAACAATGCTGGTTGCAAACTGATTTTTGGCATAATCAACAATAATCTGCTCCTTCCAATCAGCAGTAATCTCAATTAGAGAACTTAGATGAGGTCTCCGGGAAAGAGCATCAACCAGAATGTTATTCTTTCCTTTGACATACTCAATGTCAAAGTCGTAAGCTTGAAGCTTATTCACCCACTTCTGCTGCCTCTCATTCAAATCTTTTTGATGCACGAAATGCTTAAGACTGTTATGATCAGTCTTCACCACGAACTTGCTTCCAACCAAGTATTGTTTGAACTTGGCCAAAGTGTGCATGATTGCCAACATCTCCTTATCATAGATTGAATATGTTCTTTCAGCTCCTCTTAGCTTTCTGCTCTTGAAGACAATGGGATGTTTGTCTTGCATAAGAACAGCCCCAACTCCTTCTCCAAGTTCTATAACATGCTCACAACTTCTTTCAAAAGGTCTCCTAGGAGGTATACTACCAAATACTTTACTCTTCCTGGTGATCAATGACTAAATGATAGGATGGTAGTGTCTTTTATCTTCCACCAGATCGGATGGTAAGATCATGCACTTTGCTGCCCACTCTACTTGGTCATGACGAATCAGCCTTTCCATCCTCTCGAATGACACAATGCGAGGGTCTCCATTACACATTCCTCTTAGCACTACCTTCTTCCCATCTGATTGGAACTTCAATTCCATAGTTTGCAGATTTAAAGTGATCTCTCGAAGAGATCGCAGCCATTGTATACCAAGCACTGCATCCGTATCTCCAATGCCAACAACGTAGAAGTCATCTTTGACCTCATGGTTGCCCAACTGCATAGACAAGTTGGAGATCTTTCTGTTGCATGACATTGTGAAACCATTGACCACCATTACTTTGAAGCCTTAATACTCTTCCGTCTTAAGGCCTCTCTTTGCTACCAAACCTTCGTTAATGAAATTATGAGTTGCTCCAGTGTCAATTAGAGCAACGATTCGCTGCCCTCCAATCACTCCTCAAACTTTGAAAGATTCATTCTTTTGAAAGCTTGAAAGTTGAGCCAATGTGCTCCCACTTCCAAGGTCCTTTCCTTCCACTTTCAGAGCACTCTCATCTTCATCATCAGCTGATTCATACTGCTATTAGATATATTAGATTCTGATCCAAAATCAGAATAGGTCTCCATGTGATGTGAATGACCCTTTCCATAGCATCTATGGCCTTTTACCCAAGGTTCTTTGCAAGTGTAACATAAACCATCCTTCCTCAGCTTCTCACGGAGTTCTTCATTCATCTTTAGAGGAAACTTCTTGGGCTGATGCAAAGAATGCTTCTTATCTTTTTTGTGACCAAGAGTTTTGGACTGAAATTTTGGCCTTGGGGCAACCAACTCCATGCTTCTTGACTTCTTGATAGCTTCATCTAGAGTTGGTGGATCAAAGGCTTTGACCCAACCCTTCAAGGGTTCCATCAAACCCTCAGTAAACAAAACCACAAGTCTTCTTTCTGTGATGTTGGGAACCATCACAAAAAACCTCTGAAAATCAGCAATATATGAGTTAAGTGAGCCATGTTGCTTTAGCTGCGCTAACTCACGAAACTTGACTTCGGGGTCCTTAGTATCAAATATTTCAATCAGTTTGTTGGTGAACTCCTCATAGGTGTGAATAAGGTTATGGCCAAGGGTGATCAAACCATGATACCACCATTCATGTGCAACTCCATCTAGATGCAAGGTAGCGAACTTGATGGCATCTTCTTTAGGTATCGATCTGAGCAAGAGGTAGTTATCCAACTTTTGAACCCATGACCTTGCAAAACATTTATCTCTTCCATCGAAGTGAGCCAAGGTAACTTTACCAAGGGCTTGTTGGTAATCCAATCTAGGGGCCATAGGAGCACGATTTTCATTTCTTCCACCTCCTCTTCACTTCTTTTGATTCATATACTGATCCAATGACAAAATGTCATGAATCTCAGCAGGTAGCGAGGCATACTCCATGTAGCTATTCCTCACCTCATTCGCCAACTACATTTCGGCTTCAACCGGCTGTTCTTCCCTTTGAATGAAGGTAAGAATGAGAGGTCTAGAGGTTGATTCTCTTGTAACTGCAACATGCTGTCCAATAGTTCTCTCTTCCATTTGTCTTAGATGAGTTGTTCTCACCAATATGATTTTGCTAAGGCTGAGTCACTTGCTGATCCATCTTAGCAAGCAACCGAGACATCATGTCCAACATAGTGATGAACTTCCTTTCTGCTCGAGCTTCTCTATCCTCCTCATGGGTTGGACCCTTATCTCTATCTACCATGGTCTCAACCATAGTTGAAAAACTCGGAATCGGCAATAACTTGGCAAACCCAATTTTTTTTAAAACTCAGGACTCGGCAAAAACTCGGGGAAAAACTCAGCAATAACTTGGCAAATTTATCGAACATTTGAAAGTACACAATTTTTAAAAATATAGAACATATTACTGATTTCATCATATATAAGTCAAAATTAGAGTTCAATACATATCAATCATCAATGTATCAACTGATTTCATCACATATAAATCAAAATTAGAGTTTAAAAGTTAAAACCTTAAAACATATCAATCATCAATGTATCATAGACCAAAAAACAAGTTCGACTTCTCAATACATATCAACTTCAAGTTTTTGTATCAATAAAAATTATCTATCCTAAATTTCTTCTACGACTGAAACTCAAAAGTTTTTGTCGCTGCTGTGTGGGTGGTATTGAAGTAGATGGTATAGCTGCAATGTCCTCAATAGAAGCCTCATCAGGTGCCCCAACAGGTGCCTCATCCATAGTGATAGGATCAAACTGCGTGTGTGAAGAAACAACCTCTATTGGCTGACCAAGCTCGCCTTCTTCCTCCTCATATGCTGCCACCTCTGCTTCCCATTCAGCTGCCTCTCCCTCCCTCTCCATCTCAGCAAACTCATCATCACTCATCCATGGTTCCACATTGACCTCATCAGGCTCAGCAATCCAATCTGAGTATGGATCAATGTCATCAAGGTCAAGTGCTTCATGTGAACTCAACCCTTGTACCTTCTTCTCATGCAACTGAAGGTTGTAGCGCACGTAGACAAGGTCATTCAAACGCTTTTGAGTCAACCGATTGCGCTTCTTTGTGTGAATGGCCTCAAAGACACTCCAGTTGCGCTCACAACCAGATGCACTACAAGGCTGAGATAAAATGCGAATGGCAACCTTTTGAAGATTAGGCATTGTGGCACCATAATCTTGCCACCACAAATCTGCAAGGATAACAATTGCCATTTATAACTTAGTAAGGATTTAACAAACTTAAACATTAACATAATGTCATAAATAGTAAAATAATATTAAACACATGAATTTGTTACCTGGTTGTAGAGTGTCTCTCCTACGAATGCAATCTTTGGAAGAAAACAATGGCCCTTCAGCCCTCTTATAGCTCTGTATCTCATCAAGTATGAGATCTCAAAGGTCATCATCGCTAACCAATCTCTCAATACATGTATTGAGGCCAACTTGAACCTCTGCATCTGCTCTGAAAGTAGGAGAGAAATAAAACTTGGGGTTCAAAAAGTAGGCAGCTGCATGAATATGTTGGTGGAGTTGTCTGTTCCACCTCCGATCTATTATGCGCCATATGGGTTCATATTTGGTCTTGTTTGACCCATATAAATGTTGAATTGCCTCTTTGGCCTTATCCATGGCCTCATATAGATACCCCATGGGGCTTTTATCCCCATCCACCAATCGTAGAACTCTAACCAACGGTTCTGACACCTAAAATATAAAAAATTTAACAAAATCAGCAAGTTGTAATATTAGAAAGCAAAAAAATAAATCATCAATAAATGTTTGAAAACTTACTTTGATGATCTCCTCCATTTGTTTGGCAAATCTATCATCAAAAATGGTCTTCTTGACTGTATTTGCTTCAGGCTTCTTGGAATAAGGACTCTCAAGCCATTTTTCACTCACAAACATGCGCTTGAGGTTGGGCAATGTAGCTAAAATGCTTTGCAAGGTGAGGAAATTGGTGGCAAAGCATGTGACTCCTGATCGCACGAGATCCTTACCATCAGTGTGCTCTCTCATGAGACTTAGGACCCATGTGTGATTGTAGATGTACTTTGTGATATTCCTTCCATCTTCAACGACATTCTTCACCCAACTTATTTTCCCTATGTCCTCAAGGAGCAAATCAAGACAGTGGGCAGCACAAGGGGTCCAAAATAATGTAGGATGCCTCACCATTAGAAGTTTACTGGCTGCCACATATACAGCTGCATTGTCGGTCACAATTTGAATTACATTTTGAACTCCCACTTCCATCACCACCTCATCCAACATGTTGCACAAGGTCTCTGCATTTTTTGTTTCATTGGAGGCATCAACTGATTTTAGAAATACCAATTGTCCCCCTGAAGCCACTAGAAAGTTGATGAGTGTCCTATTTTTGCCATCCGTCCACCCATTAGATATAATGGTGCAGCCATTCTTTTCCCAATTTCTCCTTTGTTCCTCCACTAGTTTGTGTGTGTTTTGGATCTCATTTTGCAATAATGGCCCACTCAACTTATAATGACTTGGGGCCTTGAACCCCTTACCTGCCACAGTCAATGCAGTGACCAACTCTTCCCAATAAGGACTAGAAGCAACATTGAATGAAATATTGTTGTAGTACCAAAATCTAGCACATGCCAACTTCGCCTCATTTTGCAATTCTCTATTCCAAGAAGTACCTTCCAATGAAGGTTGTGCACCAGGAGTATTATGTGGAACAAAAAATTAGAATTGAGGCTGCCCACACTTCCAGTTCCTAATCCTCGTATTCGTGGCCCAAGAGAAGAACCTCCCATAGCCCTATGTGACCCTGTAGAACTGAAATCTGCATATGGGGCTGCCATTGCCTCTACTGCTCTCTTTTTACTTTCCTTCGTTTGGTCATATGCTGCAAGGAGTGCTTTGGCCTCCATCTCAACCTCTTCAGGTGCCTTTTGACATGGTGTAACATCTCGACAAGGGATTCGTGCAAGGTGGTATTTCAGCCGGTTTATGCCACCAAAATAAGACAAAGTGCAATGGTTGCAAATAACCTCTCCTCGTGCTGCACCTGGTGTTCCATGTTTCCAGCAAGGATCTTTTGGTTTGCCACCACTCTTTTTACTTGCAGAAGCCATATTCTTTTAGCAAATTATGAACGTAAACCTGGCAAAAGGGAGACAACATTGAAATTAGAAACAAGGTAATCCATGTCCATGATTCCATTTAAATTTTAAACTTTTTTTCATAATGTAGTTTCATAAAGAGATAAATTATTAACAATTATTCTCTCTTCTCATTTTATTATGGAAACAAAATTTCTTTTGTTGGTTTGAAATTTGAAATGTAATATTTTATTATTATATAATAAATATTAAATATAATAATATTTTAATTAATTATTTTTTATTTATTGATTTATAAATATTAAAAGATATAAAATTTTAAAGAATATTTGTAAAAAAAAATTAATATATTATATAGAGTCTAGACGTCAGTAATTAAAAAATTGAATTTTTTTAATTTATTTTATTTTTAAGACTTATAATTTAATATATTTGTAAAAAATAATAAATATATATTATATAAGGTTCACCGTTCAAGTATTTAAACTTTAAGTTTAATATTTTAAATTATAAGTTTTAAAAATTTTTAAAACTTATAATTTAAAATATTAAACTTAAAGTTTAAATACTTGAACGGTGAACCTTATATAATATATATTTATTATTTTTTACAAATATATTAAATTATAAGTCTTAAAAATAAAATAAATTAAAAAATTTCAATTTTTAAATTACTTAGAGTCTTATATATTAAAAATAAAATAAATTAAAAAAATACAATTTATTTGATACTTTTACATATATATTATATATTAATTTTTAATCTATTAAAATTTAAATTATAGCCTATAGGTATTATGTTTTATAAATATATATTATATTTTTATTTTTTTACAAATCTATTAAAATTTAAATTATGGATATTAAATTTTTATAAATAAAAAATAAAAAATAAAATCTAGATTCAACTATGTTCATGTCGATTTTTGCTGAGAAACTTTTTTTTCAAAAAAATCAAATCGTAGGCAAATTTTTTTTTGAGAAAACCTGTTTCTTGTTGTGCCCTCGTCGATTTTCCTAGTTGCCGGCCCGTTCTTTGTCTGGCGCGTCCTTTTTTCCTGCACATGCACGCCATTTTTCTCAGGTCGCGTCAAATTTATGGGTTATTTGCCCTCGTTTTTCTTTGCGGCTGCTCTGGAGCGACGTGGATAAAAGCTAACATGTTAAATGACCGACGCCTGATGCCTTTTGTTTTATTATTTGCTAAAAAAAATTAGGGTAAACGAAATAAAATATCACAGTGGTTTTTTAGCCGTGTTTTTCGGCTGAGACACGTGATTTTTCGCGTTTTTAACTAGTTAACTCACTGCGAGTTTTTCACATTACTCGGCGGCGAGTTTTTACGCGATTTACTCGCCCACTGATTTTTTGTGAGATTACTCGCGAGTTGTGCGAGTTTTATGCGAGTTTTTCAACCATGGTCTCAACTGCTTTCCCACTATTCCTCAAAACCTCTGAGAAAGTTTGTGTGTCTGGAACAGGTGCATTTTGATACTGCTATCTCTTCAACTCTTTGATGTAATATCTGACTTCTCTGTCACTCATCTGACAAATTGATCACTGAAACATACAAGCTGGCAGGAAAACTAGCTTTGATACCACTAAAATATCCCCCTTAGTTTTATTTTTATTTTTATGTCATGTCCCTAATTTGGAGCAATAAGGAGAGATCATTAAGTTAATTATTTGTAAGGTTTTCTAGCAAGATGGTTTGGTTTTCCAACAATTAAAATTGTGACCTTACATTTAATTAATTTAATAAAGTGACTTGTAATAAAACAATATCAAAAAGTCACTTAATGAAATAAAGTAATATTTTATTCTAGAAGTTTCTTGGGGTCTTGGAGGAATTCTTTATAAGGGGCTTTTGTCTGTGCATTTGGGCATCTTGGTTGTTGACATCTTTTCTACTACATTGGTGAGCTAGAATGCTTAGCAATTTTCCTAAGGGTTTGAAGACTATAAGGTACCGGTTTCGGTTGTGCAATATCAACCCTAGTTGGAAGGGAGTGAGATAATTCAGTCTTTCAGATTGTACCAAAATTTAGTGGCCATTGGCCAAATTTTGATGGTTGAAGAAGAAATCGATTCAAGAAGTATTTGCAGATTTTTATTGAAGAAATTCAGTCGTAAAGGAGGGTCGAATTTGCAGCAAGGAGGGATGATTTTATTTTGGATTCGACTTATGCTAATTGCTTGTGGAAAGTCGTCATTTATCCTCAAGCTGGGCGCACTATGTACTGGTACGATTTTGTGAAAGGAGGCTGATAAAATTCCCAAAATATTCAAGAGAAGTTGTTTGGCATGGAGGAAGGTTGGCGCTGCATTTTGGAAGCTAAAGACAGCCTGTGCAAGGAGATTCAAATTGTTTTGTGTTGGCAGCAGCTTAATACCAGGTTCCACATTTCATTATTGTATTGCATTTGGAGGCATAAATTCATATAGGGATCGTTTGCTGACTTGATCAGCACCTTAGCAATGTAATTACAGTCATAATATAGTCATCAAATTGCATATGTAATGCTGATCTTTACACAGCAGTATGGCATTGTAGTTTCAGACATATTCATATTGGAAAGAAGAGAGTAGACGCATATGCTCTAGGTCTGATTGCATTTCATAATCAGTTGTAATCACTTTCATACCATTGCAATATTATATTGGAGACATAAGGAGTTTGGCTGGAAATTGTATGACAAATTGTCCTTTAGCTGTAGGTGTTGATTTGCACTAGATTAAGTCATTTATTTGCATTTAAATAAAACACAAAAAAATTTGCATTGCATCTCTATTACTTGTTAAGCTTCTTAGCTTTCATTTTCAAGCATTATATCATCATTGGCAAACATCAAAACAAAAACACAGCAAACTGAAAACCAAAACAGCAAGTACAAAAGTTACATGACAACTGTTTGATGAAATGCCCAAGGCCTGAAAATTGGGAAACAAGGTCAGATTTTGCTAAGGACATTACAGTGGTATCAGAGCCTTTGATCTTGCCAGCCTGTAAGGGTTCATGAGTGACAGGGAAAAGAGATATGTAGCAAGAGAAGAAAAGAAAGGGTCAAAGCATTGGCAGCCACCATAGGTTCCAAAAGGAGATACAGTTTCAGATTTTTTGAGGAAGCATTGGGAAAGTGAAGAAGAATCAGCTAGCACAATGGGTGAAGGAGGAAGTGGCAGCCCTAGGAAAGAAGATTCAAGTGACACACTCTTGAGGGAACATCTAGTAGAGAAAAGAAGAACAAATCAACATTTAAAACAAATGATGAATATGCTGATAAGAAATTCAATTGGCGATAATAACAATACAAATGGAGGTAACAATGGCCATGGAGACAATTCAATCAATAATAACAGGGTTCCTAACCACCGCACTTCACAAAGTGGGATGAGACTTATGATGCTTGTTTTTCCAGCTAGAGAAGAACAACTAGAAGTAAACAATGAACTCACAATACTTGAGCTTTAGGATCAATTCAAACAAAATTGGGTAGCTGTTGGTTTTCAACAAGATATGTCTCTCAAAGACTACATAGACCTAAGAATGAGACATAGACCAGGCAAAGGTAACAAGGAACAACACAATGATCTCAGGAGAAAGGTGGGCAAATTGAGTTTGCCTTATTATGATGGTTTAGGGAAGACAACAACACGAGCTTGGGTGCAAAAGGTGGACACTTATTTTTAGCTTAATCCTATGCCTGATGATGAAGCAATTAAATATGCTACCATACATTTAGATGGAGTTGCACATGAATGGTGGTATCATGGATTGGTCACAATGGGTCATGATCAGATTACCTCTTATGCAGAATTCACCGAGCGCTTGATTGAGAGGTTTGATGTGAAGGATCCAGAACTCCATTTCAAGGAGTTAGCACAACTTAAATAGTGGGGGTCATTAGACACATACATTGCTGATTTTCAGAGGTTAGCTGTTCTAGTGATTGATATTTCAGAGGAGGGTGCTGGTCCTGTTCATGGATGGGTTGAAGGATCCATTGAGAGGTTGGGTTAAGGCTTTCAACCCTACTTCACTACAAGAGGTAATCAAGAAGGCTAGAGACATGGAGTCTAGTAATCGGGAAAACAAGTTCTCAAGCAATCAAAAGAACATAAACACTTCCCATAATTCATTTTCTAAGGATAAGGGAAATAATTCTTTCTATAAGGAAAGCCAGGGAAAGAACAAATCTTTTGAAGATTTCCACAAGGAGTGTAGGGAGAAAGGCATTTGCTATCATTGTAAAGAAAAATGGGAAGTTGGACATTGTTGCTTGGGGAAAGGGAAAGCTCATCTCATTGAGGTAGTATCAGATAGCGAGAATGAGGAGGAGCATGGACATGAGGATGTGGACAACAGTAGCTCAAATGAGGAGCAGCCTTAGGAGGATGGGGGCAAGAGTATCACTATTGCTACCATATCAGGTACACCGAGATTTAACTCTTTCAAAGTTAGAGGATTTGTTCAGGGACAAATGGTTGTGCCTCCTCTGACCAACTAAATGCACCTTTCTTATTCCTTGAGTTTGATGCCTCAGGTGAGGGCATAGGAGCAGTGTTGATGCAAAACTGACACCCCATAGCTTATGAGAGCCGCAAGTTGAGGGGACCAGAGAGACTATACTCCATCTATGATAAGGAGATGCTCACCATCATGCATGCTTTGGCAAAATTCAGGCAGTATCTAGTTGGGGGAAAGTTTGTGGTGAGGACCGACCACAATAGTCTCAGATATTTCTTGGAGCAGAGGGATTTGAATGAGAGACAATAGAAGTGGGTTAGTAGGATACAGGCATATGACTTTGACATAGAGTATGTGAAGGGGAAGAAGAACGTTGTTGCAGATGCCCTTTCCAGGAGGCCTTCAGTTTGCTCACTTTCTGAGATTTCCGCAGATTGGAAATCTCTCTTATTGGTGGAATACTCTAAGAATAAGTTCGCTTGTGAGGTGATGGATGGACTGGTTCAGGATGATAGGTATTGAGTAGTTGATGATGTGATTTTCTATAAGGACAAGATTTACTTGGTGCCAGAATCTAAATTGAAGGAGAAAATACTACAGGCTTCACATGATACTCCTTTAGCGAGCCATCAAGGCTACTTCAAGACATACAGGTAGGTGAGGGAGAGGTTCTCATGGAAAGGCCTCAAGGAGGATGTCTTGAGACATGTCAAGGAGTGTGAAACTTGTCAGCAGAACAAGTCCGAGCTTTCACAACCAGTAGGATTATTGCAGCTGTTGCCCATTCTTGAGAGGAAGTGGGAGAGCATATCCATGGACTTCATCACGGGTCAGCCCAAGGTGCATGGGAGAGACTGCATCTATGTGGTGGTGGATCGGTTGACGAAGTATGCTCACTTCTTCGCTATACCGATAGAGTACAAAGCTCCACAGGTTGTTGAGTTATTCTTTAGAGAAATATTCAGGCTGCTTGGGTTACCGAGATTCATTGTTAGTGACCAAGATAGCAGATTTTTGAGTGCATTCTGGCAGGAGCTATTCAGGTTGGAAGGTACGGAATTGACACCTAGCACAAGTTACCATCCATAGATAGATGGTCAGATTGAGATTGTGAATAAATGGTTGGAGGGTTACTTGCGCAACTACATTTCAAGGCAGCAAAGAGCGTGGGTTAAGTGGTTGCACTTGGGGGAATATTGCTATAATACCACTTACCACATGTCTATTGGGATCTCACCTTTTTGGGCTTTATATGGTTATGATGCACCATCGTTTATGGATTTGGATTTTGGAGAGAGTCGAGCTCCTAAGGCCAAGGATTGGATACAAGAAAGTCAAGACATCTTGAGGGCACTCAAGGATAACTTGCATACAACACATAATCAGCAGAAGACCTATGCAGATAGACACAGGGTTGAGCATAGCTTTGAGGTGGGAGACATGGTCTACCTTCATTTGCAGCCCTACAGGTAGTCTTCGCTGAAGAAGAATGATTCTTTACTTCCATGTTGATTGTTAGATTTATTTCCTATTGATGGTCTCTTTACAAGGAGGTGATTTCCCCTCTTTATATCTTAACTTCCATGTTGATTGTTAGATTTATTTCCTATTGATGGTCTCTTTACAAGGAGGTGATTTCCCCTCTTTATATCTTATTGTTGAGGGAGTCATAGTCTTTTATATTTGAAGGGTCACAACTTTTCACATTTGGAGTTACATCTTTTCACACATCCTCACTATCCTTGAGAACCTAATTTAAGTCTCTTGCAAAATTACTTAAGGTTCTATTCTTAATTAGATCCTTCAAATGATGGTATGGATGAAATGCTCTCTTTTATATCACAAATTTGAGGGAGTCACACCTTCTCCCTTCAATAGTTAGAACTCCTCATTATTCAATTGTAGATAAGCTAATTTGTTAGTGCTTCTTAACTCAAGAAGCATTTTGATAGACGAAGTTTTAACATCTTCATAATTTTTAAGCATAAAGTAATCATAAACACACATGGAGTAATCTTTGTTGAAGACACATCTGGCATGAATCAAACACATGGATATACTTAATACATGTAGCATGCATGTGAAAGACACATAAATACACATAAGTCACGAAGTATATGCTTGAATACACGTGGGTCATAAAGTATACTCATTAATACACATAAGTCGCAAAGTATACACATGAATGCATGTAAGTCGCAAGGTATACACATGAATACGAGTCACAAAGTATACGCATGAATACACGTAAGTCACAAAGTATGAATACACGTAAGTCACAAAGTATGAATACATGTAAGTCACAAAGTATTCACATGAATAGACGTACATTGCAAAGTATACATTTGAATACACGTAAGTCACAAAGTATACACTTGAATACATGTAAGGCACTAGGTATACATCAATACATGTAAGTCGCAAAGTATTCGTAAGTCACCAAGTATACACATGAGTACACGTAATACATAAAGTATACACAGGAAGCATGAAGCATACACGTGAATACATGTAATACATAAAGTATACATAGGAAGCATGAAGCATACACGTGAATACATGTAATTCATAAAGTATACATAGGAAGCATGAAGCATACACATGAATCCACGTAATACATAAAGTATACATAGGAAGCATGAAGCATACACGTGAATACATGAAGTATACATAGGAAGCATGAAGCATACATGTGAATACACATAATATATGAGGCATACATTGGAAAGGTACATGCATATATAAATGCATTATTGGCCTACTTAAGAAGAAGGTTGAATAGTTAATTCTAACTAGAGTCGGTTTGTACACAGGCTGGTAGGATTAAGGTTCTGATACCAATTGGAATGTCCCCTTTTGGGATTGCCCTAAATCTTGCCCTAGAATCACAAGCTTAATGTAGTCAGGGTTATACTTACCACTTAAATGCTTCAAATAAGATAAATCTTGGTTTTAGGTCCTGCAATCATGTTAGATAATATTGGAAATATAATTCATGTGATCAGAACATAATAAATGCCTTATCTATTTTAAATACATAACTATTCCAAGACTATCTAAACTACTAATATCCATGATGCATAGTGGAAGTTTTAATCACAATAGGACTTGGATGAGAAGCAGGATAATTCTGCTCAAAGCTATCCATCTAAGCCCAAGATCACGAGCGTCCAACCAAGACAACCCACCCCTTAACCCCAAGTTGCAGGAACGTCCGAACCAAGACAATTCCACCCTTGAGGTGGGCTACTTAGTGGATACACTTGTATTTGCTTTTCCTATCCATGCTATCTTTTCCATCCCTCTTATGATTGCAATTCCTTGAATCCATCCTAACAACCAATCATAGTTTGGCTTGATAGGAAAGCCTTGAAAGGGGTACTTGTATACTACTCAACCCATCTAAGCCCAAGAGTATGAGTGTCCGACCAAGACAACCCACCCCTTGGCCCCAAGCAGCATGAACGTTCAAACCAAGACAGTTCCACCATTGGGGTGGGCTATATATATATCTATATATATATCAGTGTTCCACGGGGCAACGTCCCCCTCGAAAAACCATGCGCACTCAAGACGGGGACGTTTCTGAGATGGGGGGACGCTTGGGAAACGTCCCTTCGTCGTCCCTCCATTGTCTCCAAGTACCCTCACCGTCTCTAAAACGTTTCCTCCTGGAGGGAGATGTTTCCCTATCGTTTCTGGTAGGGAGACGCCAGGGAAATGCCCAGGAGACTTACCTACGTCCCCTCAACATGAGAAATGTCTCCTCAATAAACAATATTATAATAAGTTTTATTAAAAAAACATAAAAGTTAAAAACCTAAAGTTTTACTTAGGTAAATGATTCGATGTTTTTTTTTAGTTTTTACTATCATTCTTCTTCATCGTGCAGCTAATGCGATTGAGGGAGCTTCCGCAGTGAACACTCAATTGGAGATTTGCATTTGGAGTTTGGAGATCGAATCTTAGGCACAACAGGGTTTTCGACTGGTGTGTTTAGGATTGAGGTTTTTTTTTTTTTTGAGTTTTTCGAGTTGTTTTTTGGCGGCTATGTTTTGCCCTCCACCCTCCGCTTTGGCTCCCGTGTATGAAAAATGTGGAAGCACTGGCAACGGCTATGCTGGGCGGTTTGTTTGATTGAACGCCTCAAAGAGATGTCGGCTCATGGAATACAATGGTCGTGGGGTTTGTAGAAGCTGTGACTTCTACAAACCCCGCAACCATTGTATTCCATGAGCCAACATCTCTTTGAGGCATTCAGTCAAACAAACCACCCAGCTGTTGCCAGCGCTTCCACATTTTGCATACTCATGTAACATTAATAAATTTAAAATTATTATTATTATTAATTTTAAATTTAATTGAATTTTAAGTTTTAAAAAAAATCATAAAATGTACATTTTACACCTGCTATTTGCATTTGCTTGAAAGTTCCTAAAGCTTTTTACACTGTACAGTTTACTGTTTTGAACTTTGAACGCATCCATTATGTGCAACTGCATATCCTGCAATCATTTCATTCCATGAGATGACATCTCTTTGAGCCTTGAAGTTGAGGCATACTGTCAAAAAGTTCACATGCCTTGTCTATGCTTCCACATTTTGGCATTTTGCATACATGTCTACCAGAGCAGTTGCAACTACAACATCTGACAAAATTCCTGTATACTCATATACTATCAAAAACTTCACAGGCAAAGGTTGTGGAATTCGGCTTTACACCTGCTAGTTGCATTTTCAATGTTCATTTTTCTTGAAGGCTGAAAGTTTCTAAAGCCTTTTTAGCAAATCCATTTTGTGCATATCCTCCAATCATTGCATTCCATCTTTTGCTTTAAAGTTTAATAATTAAATTATAAATTTCTGATATTGTTTTTTGATTTTCATCTTTTGGAATAAATTATAAATTATAAAGGTCTGATTTTGTTTTTAAATCATTTTTTGTAGCGTCATTTGACATTCTCATAATGAGTTCAATCAATAGAAATAACAATGAGATTGAGGGGGAAGAGGTTAAAGGCGAAGCAAAAATTGGAAGTGAAATTGAAAATGAATCTGATGATTCAGATTTTCAAATAGAAGAGGGTGACAATGACTCAAATACTCGGACTCAAGCTGAAACAGGTTCTATTGAGAGTAGAAAAGATAAATGCCCTTAAAAAATCCTCCAAAGATATGACAAGGGCCCCTTTGATCCAAAATCACGATTAAAACAATTTGCATCTAAGATGCCGACAAAGCCTGGGACACGTGGGGGCACCAGAAAGTGGGAGTGCCACCTTTGTCATCTTAACTGGAAAGGGAGCATTACTAGAACTAATGCTCACTTCTTATTCGAGGCAAAGGTGTAGAGGTTTGCAAAAAGGTAGAAAAAAATGTGAAGTATAGAGCTGAAATTTTAAAATTATGGGGTTCTAATGAGGAAGAAGCACCTATGGCTGCTACATTGGCACGTAGGAGTAAGGGTGATCATATTTCAGCAGTTTCTACTTCTACTTTGCATAGTCAAAGGCCACCAAATCCATTCAGTTCAAGTGTAGGAGGGCCTAAGGGGAAATGTAAAGTGGCATCTTCAAGTTCACAACCATTGGCAGATTTATTCAATGCACAAGCAAAGGATGAGGCAGATGATGCTATTGGAAAATTCTTCTTTGCCAATGGCATTCCATTCCATGTGGCTCGCTCTCCTTATTATAAGGAAGCTGTCTTAAAGGTAATAAGGGCGAGACCATCATATGTGCCACCAGGGGAGACTAGATTGAGGACAACAATCTTGGATTAGAGCTATTCCAAGATTAATATTTTGATGGAGAAGATGAAGAGAACCTGGGTCACAAGTGGATGCAGCATAATCATGGATGGGTGGACAAACATTAGGCATCATCCACTCATCAACATCATGGTCACATCTACAACGGGCCCTTATTTCCTTAGGGCTATTGATTGTTCAGGGCATAACAAGGATGCTCATTATCAGTTCCAAATCCTCAACGATGCCATAGAGGAGGTTGGGCCACAAAATGTGGTGCAAGTAGTGACAGATGCGGCCCATGTGTGTAGAGCTGCAGGGAAGTTGATTGAGGCAGCCTATAGACACATTTGGTGGTCTCCTTGCTGTGTGCATGCTATGAATAATGCACTTAAGGACATGGGTAAAATCAGCTGGATCAAATCAATTGTGAGTGATGTTAGAGATGTGCAGATGTTTATCTGCAACCACCATACTTCACATGCACTTTTCAGGACCTTCTCCAAGAAGGAATTCCTGAAACCTATAGAGACTCGGTATGCATCATACTTTATTCTCTTGGAGAGGATGCTTCAGTTTCAAGAGCCATTGCAACTAATGATAATGACAGCAGAGTGGAACCGATGGCCTGAGTCGAAGACACAGCAGGGGTTGAGGGTTAAGGAGGTGGTGAAGAATGATGTCTTTTGGGCTAATGCCAAATATATTGTCTCCATCATTGATCCAATCTTCAAAGTTATTAGATTTGGGGATTCTAATGCACCTTCCCTTGGAGAGGTATATGAGTGCATTGATTCCATGCTTGATCAAATGAAGGCTAAAGTGCAAGAGAAGGACCCCACAATGCAATTCTACATCGAGCATATTTATCCAATCATTCAGCGTAGATGGGAGAAGCTCAACACTCCCTTACACATGGCTTCCTATGCATTGAACCCAAAGTGGTATGTGCCACGTCCCGACAAAATGACACCTATAGAGGATGCTGATGTGAAGGAAGGGTTCATGAAGGCCATTGACAAAATGTAAGATCCTATAGAGGCCAACTTGCTTCGTACCGAGTGGACAAAATTTGCCACTCTTTGGGGATATTCAGAGGCGGCCAAGGTAGATTTGGAGACTATGTCAGAGGAGGACCCCAAGTTGTGGTGGACTATGCATGGGCCTAGATCTTTGATAACTACTTTGTCCATTCGTTTGCTATCCCAAGTTTCTACTTCTTCTGCTGTTGAGAGGAACTGGTCTACTTATAGCTTCATCCACTTCGTTAAGAGGAACATGCTTACTTCTAGGAGGGAAGAGAAGCTCGTGGCTGTACATAGTGCCTTGCGTCTTATTGACCGCAACACAACTACATATAGGGAGAGTTCAGCAGCCAGATAGATGATGATCCTACATAGACAGGGCTGGTTGGTATTGGTTTAGATGAGCTTGAGCATGTGGAGTCCAGTAGTTCCAGTGATGAGGAGATTGGCATGGAGCTTGGAGATGATTAGATCATTAGAGGCATCAGGCCATTAGCCTGGAGCCATTTACTATTAGTATTACTATTTACTATTTTGTTATTTGTACTCTGTTTTTGAAGTTTGAACATTGATGATACCAGATACACTTACAGTGATATTTGATTGTAATTATGATTCATGAATCATGATTATGAAACTCAAATTATGAAACATCTAGTTCTTGTTGCATTTTCCAATGTCTATATTTTCATTTTGATTTTCAATGTTTAGTGGTTCACTAGTTCATTGAAATGATATATCATTGCAATGTGTTATTGTGTTTAAAGTTGAAATTATATTGTTATACATCTTTTTATAACTAATTTTTCAAGTACTATATGTATTTCAGTGCTGCCCCCCTGACGTCCCCAAACTTAGGGGGGGTCTCCCATCCTAGAAACGCATCCCCCGCCGTCCCCCCGTCCCCATCCCCGAAACTCCGTGGAACATATATATATGTAATTTTATTAACTTACTTCCCTTATTATTGATTAATCATTGGTCTTCATATCTATCTCATTGAACAGCCTCCTTACTCCCATATACTTCTTCTCCATATCTGCTCCAACTCCCAAAAGATATTCCATTCCTTATCCTAGTCTGCTTATACAATCTTCAATAATAAATCTGTTTTAATACCCAGAAATATATTCCAGATTTCTTATTTATTTTCCATCCCTGATTAAATCTGCTGATCTGTATTTTTTATATCCTTTTCTTATTTTATACCATATTATGTCCTTATGTCTCTTATGAAGAGGCACATAATTTTGAATAGAGACAACCCCTTGAAAAGTCATCACCTTTAAGTAATAATCGCTACTTATGCACTGTCTTAAAATATGTTTTATTTTAATTCTAATCGTTGCCTTTATGATCGCTGCCTTTACCTTAAGGTCTAGTGCCACTGTTTTAGAATATAACCGTTGCTTTCTTTATGCTGCCTGCTCATTTTATAAATGTGTCATATTTATACTAATATAAATATATTTATTAGGATTATTATTTTTTATATTAGTTTTTATATATATGCTTTTAATATTTATAGTATATTATTATATTATAATGACTATTATTATAATAATATTTAAATTATTTATATTTATATTTTAATATTTATATTGTTATTTATTTATTTGCATTCCAACATTTGGGTTTGTAGTGTTGCAATTTCAGGGGCATGACAAATAACCACCCCGAACTTTTTTGATTTTTAAATTTGTTAGTATCAAAACACAAACATTGATAATCAACTTAATCAACTTCCTTCCACTTTTCGATCACCAAGATCCTGATGTGGGTGAGTTGAGAGCATATTGTGGTAAGGATTACATTAGAAATCAACTGCTGGAAGGAAATCCACTTGTTCAGTGGGGTGAGTATTGCTAGAAATGAAATCCACTTGTTCAATGGGGCAAGTAGAGCACATCCACTTATGCAATGGTAGGCTAAGTACAATAATGAAATGTAATCAACTTTCCCACTTTTCAGTGGTGAGTGAAAAGCCAAAGACCACTTATTTAGTGGGGTTAGTACAATGCAACCACTTATTTAGTGGGATAAGAAAATGATACCACTTATTCAATGGGGTAAGTAGCAAAGCAAAACAAGAGCTAAGTCACCGATGGTACTACCAAACGGTGTTACAATATGAGCTCATTACAATACAGTTCATGAACAATATACATCTGCTGCTTACAAGCTTGTGATGAAATGAAGATGAAACTAGCCAACAAATGAAGCCAAAATAATCAGAAATCAACAGTCAAGTAGAACAATGTGTTTGTACCTCAATCTGGGAGCTCTTGAAGGTCTGAAAGAATCTGATACTGAGCTGCATCAGGTCTGATATGAAGGACGGCAAGTCTGATGCACCAAAACCAGCAAGTATGAACATGGCATGCCACCCAAGGAGCTCACAAATATGCCAAAGATCACTCCGGAACTATTTGCAAAGGCTTAGAGAAGCCTAGGCACCACCAAAGGGACCCAAAATGACAAGAAATGTGGGGCGGTTCCCCCAAGAATCCACACACCCCCTTCCAAGAGTTGTACGGCCTGCCAAGAGGGGCGATTTGCTCCAAAATTTCAGATTCTTCTGCTAAAAATCTGTAAGCACATTCTTCCTAGTCACCCAGTGTTGAGAAATCTAATGGGCCAATACCCAGAAGAGGATTCTACAAACTCCAATTGGCAGAAACAAAAAGGTAGGTATGGCCTATACTTGCAATGGTACAGCCAGCAAGTGGAAATTTCAAGGAAATGAAGCCAAAACACTCTGCATTCAATAGATTAGCATGGCAAATACTAACGAAAACATCTCCTCAAAGAACCTCATATTGAAAGCAAACAAAAAATTAACCAATGAACTCCAATGGTGATCATTGCATGGAATCACTCTAGTCCAGCTAGGGAGCATCTTCCAACTCCGAAACTATAACACTCTTTGAGGGTTTTCGTCCTCAAAGATTTGAAGGATTCAGCACCAAAATGGCAGCATTTCGTTATCAATATTCAACATGTACCAACAATGAACCCCAATGCCTCCTTTTATAGGTTTTTGAGAGGGAAAACTCTAATTTAAATAAATAATTAATTCACTTTTCCCCCACAAATTCATTTTAATTTAAAATAAAACCTTATTTTCATGTGCAACACTCTTATTTCTCCTAAGTGTCCAACTTGGAGACCACTTTACCTTTTCGAAAAGTCATTACACTTAAGTTATATAAAAAATATTAATAAAACATCATAAACTTCAGTGAAATATTAAAATATCTTACACCAAATTACAAAATATCCCGAAACACCACGGAATCCGATTCTGATTGTGCCAATGTGATACTGAGGCACTGGATGAATGAAGGAATGAAAGCCAATTTGGTGGCTTACTAAAAATAGACGTTCTCTCCAAGAAGTTTGGAGAACACCCCAAAAGTCCGAAAACACTACGGAGAGTGTCATTTAGACTAGAGTCACCCTCTGAAATCATTGCCATAATTAGAAACCCTACATCATTAGAATTGCATCCTCCAAGAACTTTGGAGCTCCCCAACTCACCTTGCTTACAAGGAAACCTCAGAAACCGGCCAAAATTCACAAAACATGGCGTAAAAATGGGGACATTACAATGTGGTAGTTGGTAGGGTACTAGATGTGACACACCTTACATTGTCGCCTTGACCTTCTTCTTGAGGACATAGGGAAATTAATCTATGTGAAGAATGTAGTGAAACATGCAAGGAATATTACCAAATACATCTACAATCACACATGGGTCTTAAATCCCATTAGAGAGTACACTAATGGCAAGGAGCTTGTACATTTAGGAGGTACATACTTTGCAACTAATTTCCTTACCTTGAAGAGTATAGCAACTACATTGCCCAAACTCAAGTGAATGTTTGTAAATGAAAGGTGGTTGGAGAGTCTTTATTGTAGGGAGGTTGATGTAGAGGGTCTTGAAGACCACTTTTAGTGATACGTTTTTCAAGACCATAGATGAGCTCATCAAGGTAAGTTTTTGGTTAATTTTTTTTTTAACAATGTTAGAAGTTGTTTTTGTAATGTTTTAATTTGTTGATTAATTTTTTTTATTTACTTTACTTTAATTTTTAATTACCTTTTATTCACTCTTTTGTTTTAGGTTTGAGAATTGCTGGTTAGGGTTATGCAATTGGTAGATAGGGAGAAAACCCATGGAATTTATATGAGGCCATGGATAGGGCCAAAAAAATAATTCGACATTTGTATAGGTCAAATAGAACCAATATGGACCCGTATAGTGTTTATTGATTAGAGGTTGAACTAACAACTCCACCAACATATTCATGTTGTTGCCTACTATTTGAATCCCAAGTTTTTGTTCTCCCCTTCATTTAGAGCAGATGTAGAGGTTATGCTTGGCCTTAACATGTGTATTGAGAGGAGTGGTTAATCCTTGATGACAACCTTAGAGATTTCGCTCACGATGAGTTGCAGAGTTATAAGAAGGCAAAGGAGGCATTATTCTCTTCAACTTAATGTATTTGTAGGAGAGGCACTTTGCAGCTAGGTAAAAAAAAACATTATGTTTACTTTTAATTTATAATTTATTTTAACTTTTAAGTTTACAAAAATTCTTAATTTGTTAAAAAGTTATAAATGTCGTCTTTGCATATTTGTGTTGGTAAGGTTTTGGTGCCACAACATCTAATTTTCAAAAGCTTGCTATCTACATTCTATCCCAACCTTGTAGCACTTTTGGTTGTGAGTGCAATTAGAGTATTTTTGAGGCCATTAGAAAAAAAGAAACAAATTGACTCAAAAGTGCTTGAATGACCTTGTCTTTGTGTAGTACAACCTTCGACTGCATGAAAAGAAGGTACAGAGCCAGGATACATATCATGCACTTAACATCGATGACATCGATCTATGTTTAGATTGGGTAGTTGAGCTTGAGGATTTGAATCCATTGCTTACTACTAATGAGATTGCTAATTTGGGGAGGGATGGAGCTGAATGGCAAGCAAATGTGGCAGCATATGAGGCTTTAGAAAGTGAGTTTGGTGAGTCATTAGGGGTGGGTTCACTACATGAACAACTTGGTCCTATGTCTAAGCCTCTTGTTTAGGCTCCTGTTGTAGCTCTTGTTGAGGATACCATAGCTTTACCATCCACTCCACGACACCCACACAACAATAAATGTTTTTGAGCTTTAGTCATAGAAGAATGTATATGTAATTTTTTTTGTTGATATTCAAACGTTGAACTCATTTTTTGGTCTATGAAGGAAATTTGTAATATGGTTTATAAATTGAGTATACAAATGTTTTTGAAGCATATTTTTAAAATTAATTTATTTTTTAATGTTTGATAAATTTGCCAAGTTATTGCCAAGTTATTCCCTAAGTTTTTACAGAGTCTCAAGTTTTAAATTTTTTTGGGTCAGCCAAGTAATGGCCAAGTCTTGGTTTTTAAACTATAGTATAAGTAGACATCCCCAAAAACCATTGTGTTTATTGTTTGTTAGGTGAAAAATTCCATCTTTTGAAACAATAAGATTTCTATAATTGGCCTTTTGCCAAGTTGTAGACTTGTGTGCCATGTGGGTTGTGTTCAATTATTGAGAATCAATAAAAATTTGTGTTGTTTTTCCATTTTGTCTTTGTGCTTTGCATTGTTTTGTGTTGATCTTGTTGAGTTATTTGGTTTTACATTCCTTAATGAGAATCTCAGATCTGGCCCTACATCATACTTACATGGTGATAATGGGCTTTCTTCTAAATAACATCATTGTAAGATTTGAAATACCCACTAAGGTCCTTGTTGATAATGGTGTGTTTCAAAGTGCATTAACTAGTGGAAATGTTTAGGAGCTATGCGATAGAGTTGAAATATTATTCTTCATACCATACCTAGGGCAATGTACATATTGAATCTAGCAGTAAGAATTTGATGAATATCGTTAGGAATTTGGAGCTCAGTAGGAGAAGATACATAAATGGGAAGATAGATTCACCCTAGAAAGATATATAAGGAAAAGCTCTTACAAACCTGTTTATGGAACAAATGCAACCTTATCAACAAATTTAGAATTCCTTGTATATAGACTTGTGTAGTGGTGTGAGGACCATGATGTGGACTCTATCACAAACAAGTTATATCAATTTATAGAGTTGGTGAATCAAGACGAGAGCCCATGAGAGAATCTTGGGGTACCAAGAAAAGATGAAACTATTTGATAAGAAGGTAAACCCGGAGTTCAAGCCAAGGGATAGAGTTCTCATATGGAATGTTAGATTTGAGAAGGCAAGCATGGAAAATTTGAAGCCCCTTGACTTGTGCCATGTACCATTGGCAACAAGAGTGAATTGGAGGTCTTTTATTTGAGAAGTATTAATGTAGAGCTCATGCAGTTGCTTGTACATGGGAAACATTTAAAACACTAGTCTCATGAAGTAAGGCCATGCTGTTACACTTGTATTATATTATAACCTTTTTGTATTCCTATAACATTATGGTGGTTGCTATAGGCATATAATGTGGTTGCTTAGATAGAAATTTTGTCTCTTGGTAGAATAGACTTTTTCTGTTCTTTGTCCTCTTCCCTTTGTTCTTCATTTTTTGAACCTTTTTGTCTTTCAATCATCTTTCTTCGTTTTCCCTCAATCCCTTGCATGTTTCTTTGTTGTTGGAATTTTTTTTGTTTGGCTTGCTATTTTAAAGTTACCTCTTGACTTCTTGGTCTACATCACCAAAAAATATCTGGGAACTCAATATTCTTGCAAGGAGCATTTGTCCCCAACTAGAGCCAATATTGGTCCATGGAATTTCTCAATTAGAATTCCTACTATTGATTAATCATTTTCTATGCTTCCCATAATGATTTGCTCTTTAGGGGAGTTTAGGGGTTTAGTTTTAGTAAACTCTATCACAACATGGTTCATATTTATTAATCTTGAGATGCAAATTGGATTGAAAAGCTTGCACAAAGAGGCCTTCATTGCTTATTTGAGTTTAGGGTTTTAGGTTTTAAGTCTAAGATTGAATGCATGGACAAAGGATAAGAAATTGTCTTTGTTTGCATGTTTGCTGATTGTTGATACCATTGAGGAGTAGCAAATTCCGATCAACACACCAAAGGTAGTTTAAAAAGGGTTGATAATCACACTTTTAGAGATTGGTTCAACTAGTTGTGACTTAAAAGTTTGAATGGCTACACAAAGGAAATTGACTAGTAAATCAGATGGTTGGGTTTTCAATGATCTAGAGTAACAAGTCATTTGACAAAATCTAAATAGCTGATTGAAGACATAAAAGTGACAAAATGTGGGGGCCTGCTTGCAAACTTAGCCAATGGACACCATTAAATTTTTTATCTAATGGTCAAAAGTATTACATGTTAGATGTGGATATGTTCACTAATTATTATGAACTCCTTTTATTGCCTAACCACCCTTCTAAAAAATAATATACAGCTTGATGTTTGAATGAAGGATGGTTTATTTTTTTGATCCAAAAACTAGGATGCTACAGGTTTGAATTGGTGATAATGACACGTAGGATTTCATAGAAGTATGGTGCTTAGGAAAATAAAAAAGTCAATGAACATCCTTCATTCAAGCATGGTAGTTTGAATGAAGGATGGTTGTTGAAGAATTTGTGTACACTGTCAAAGTACACGCCATTATTAGCTACCTAGGTGGGGAAATTAAATATTCGTAAAATTTATAAGGAAACTTATTGATTATGTGCAATATCACACGTAGGATAAATCCATATCCAAGATGAAATAGGAATAGTGACCATGTAAAAATGACTCTAATGGAGGTGTTGGATTTTAACTGATGTGAATCAAGTACTCCTATAGTCAACATGATTGATGATGAAGGTGAATCATAGGACTTAGGTACTATAGAATGATTAAAGATAAAAGCATGATGAGGTGGGAAAAAACATAAAGGTTTGAATGAACCCTTGTAACATTCATAAAAGAATATGCAACTCCATAGGAGTTGCCATCAAAGAGAAGACAAATGTCATCAATATCCTAGATATGAGATTCTAGAGACAAAAGATGTATTTTAGATAAGTAGACATCCCAATGATCAAGAAGATGTGTGAATCTACTGAAAGGAATCATTGGAAGCCCTTGATGAGGAAACATTGAACTTAGACAAATCAATAGGTTAAGGTGGAATCTTAGTGCATGTCAAGTGACTAAACTACTTATCCCATAGTGTGTTGACACTAGATGCCTAAGTATGAACAACAATCAAATCTCCTCATATTGGGATAGAAGAGTTCTCAACCTCAATTGCTCAGTTAGAGATAAGGATATGAATCCTCTAAATTCGTAATAGGAGTCAAGGATGTTGAAGAATCAATACAAGTCTCTATACGAGGAGAAAGAGCATCGAGAAAAGTCTCGTTGTCATCACAATGTTCAAGATTCTCCCAGTAAGCAATTTCCTCATTTGTATCGTCATATGGAGGATTCTTGGAATCATCAAGAGGTACAAACAATCTATAATAGAATCATCTAAGAATGATCATTAGGATCTTCATACATGTCCCAAATGTTGGTCCAAAGTGTGTGAGATGGCCCACAATGTGTTCTTGTTAACACTAGAACTAATCAATCATAGGGCATGGTCATTCTTGTCAGCCCATAGTTGCTTTTGTCAACAAGTATCTCGTTCAAGAACAAATCCATAGAGATGGGGCTAGAGGTGAATCCATCTAATGTGTTTCAAAATTCCATTTTTCTAGGATTTATAGTTCCCTCTTTTCAAGACGATTATAGAAGGATGAATTGAAATACCTATTATTAACTATGACAAACTTCTCAAATTAGGCAAACAATACACCAATTAATAGGCCCCCCCCCAAAATGGAACTTTATTTCAGTTTGTGAATTACCAAATGCCCAAGCTGCCTATGTATTAAGCCCTGAAGACAAAAAATGACACTTCATAATTGAGTGCTTTTACAATGATCCAAATAGGGATTTTTGTATGACACCCTCATCAAAATTATGTAGTGGAGTCATAAAAGAGTGAAATGACACCCCAAGCTATTACAAGAGGATACCATAAAATAGTGCATTGAATAACTTGTTTATAATTTCATAGGTGTTTTACTATTTCAAGAGAGAGGCAAAGCTAAAACTACAATCTCGATGCAGAACCATATCATACAAATGAAATCACTATGTAGTACTCAAAAAATCCAACACTCTGAAAAATGAATGGTTAATAGGAGTTTGTTAGGAGTGTTTGAAGTTGTAAAAAATGAGGAATGAGACAACTAAACCTTTGAGAAACTACAATTTTTGAACAAATGGAGCAACAAAATAAAAATCTGCTTACACCATTATAAAATACACAACAAATTGGCCCATTTAAAAAAAGAATTGTTTAAAAAAACACCTCAAGATGAAGAAAAGCTCCTTCAAAGTCAACCTCCCAAATTGAAAATCTCAATGAAGTAGGGTTTGGTTGGTAGGTGGTTGGTGGGTGGCATCGAACGACTTTGTCACGTCGCTTCTTGAGCATAAGTTGTAGGTGACCCTTAGCCTAATTTCCCTATTTTTCCTTAGAGTAATGGGATGGTTAAAAGGGAAAATTAATTAAATAATTAAATATTAAAGTTGTTGAAAAACTAAAAGTAAATTTAAAAGATGACTTATATTTAATTACTTGAAAAGGTGTTATAAGCTAAGTTACCGGAATCGGTCCTTTACCCTGCCGATTCTGGGTACGGGTACATGCCAAAACGGATATGGTCTGGAAACCTTGTAGAATCAGAGTGGAATCAATTTTTTCTTTTTTGACCTCGGAAAAACCCTAAATCACGATTTTAAATCCTAAAAACGTCTCTGTTGCACTTGTTTTCAATGATGGGTTGAATGACGGAAACAAAGGAACAATCAAGTGTCTATCGAAGAATATGCAGGTAGGATGGAACAATCAAGCGTCTATTCACATAGCTATAGAAAGAATGACAATGGCTTCTTGGGGCAGTGATGGAATAAACAACGACGGCTCCTTGGGGCAATGATGGAATAAACAACGACGGCTCCTTGGGGCAGTGATGGAAAGAAAATGACGACGGCTCCAGGGTGAAACGCCTAAACAAGAGAAAAAAAGATTGTTTCTGCCATTCCTTCTACTAACATTAGTGTCCTTCCCGACCCAGGGATAGGGATGCGACGAGAGGGTACTTGTAATGGGAACTCAACCATTTAAATCATATGTTAATAATTATATAGTTAGATTATATAATTATATATTAAAAAATTATATTAGTAATTAGTATATTATTTATTGGATTTTATATTATAATAATTATTTTAAAATTTAAAATAAACTAATAATTATATGAGCTAGTATATATTATTATTTATATTCCTATATTATTTATTAAATTATATATTAATAATTATATAATAAAAATATAAATTAATAAAAATTTAAAATTTAAAAATTCTAAATTAAAACTTGTATAGTTTATATATCATTATTTAATATTAATATATTTATTTTTAATTAATAGATTTAATTTTTTATGTATATATTTATGATTTTTATATGTTTTATGTATGGACGTACCCAAATGTACCCACACTCAATTTTTTCTTTTTTTTCTGTACCGGCGTACCATACCCTACCCGTACCCACGTACCCGTGATTAATTTAAGAGTCACTAGGTTCATGATACAAAAAGGTGATAAAAAGGACACTTAAATTATAATTTTTTAACTTCGAGAAAAATTAAACCAAAAAAAAATGATTTTACTTCCTCAAAATATAGTTATAAGTATGAATGTTTTTGAAAAAGACTCTACATACTTTTTGAAGCAATCACATTTTTCAAGAATGAATGCATGTTCTTCTTTTTCTCTTTTCTGAGACGATAATCCTCTAGAATTTTAAAGTTTCGAGGATGAAAACCCTCCTAGTTTTTTGTGCTCTTCCATATAGGATTTGTAGTTGTGCTACAATTGAAAAAGATTTTCAGGTTTCCAGTTTACGGTTTTGGGTGTGAGGTTATTCTGAGGTTTTTTTTAAGTGTAAATGGTATATTCCTGCCATTTGCTTTCAGATTTTGGTTTGGGAAGATTTAATAATATTATTGTTGCATTATTAAATTGTGATTGGAGAGTTCATGATTTATGTACACTGTACAAATGGAAGAACAACAAATCAGTGAAATAGGGTGATCAAATGTGGGATTTATTCCTTGCACTTGGCCGTACTATTCCCTTGTCAAGTCCCTCATTCTTTCTTGCTGTTTAATGACTTCAAATACTAATTGCAGGGGTTTAATAGGCTGTGCTATTGATCATTAATGGCTGTATATGATTTTTCTGTGTTGGGCAGCTCTGTTAATGATGTGGATAAAAAATGAGTTCTTTGCCATCTGTGTATGCTCTATACTTTATGCTGTTAACTATTCATTGATTTTGGCGTCGGACAAACTGCAAATTTCTGAATTTTACGCAAGATCACTCTGCAAATATTTATTTTGAATGTGTCATCAGAACTTTAGTCCTTGCCATCAATCTGTTTATTCTTTGATTGCGGCCCCTTTTTGCTTGCTTGATCGCTGCATGCATATTATTGAGTAGTTTGTTTAGTAGATTTTGCAGACTGTACATTACATCTGGGCATGCATTTTAATTAGCAGAAATTAATTTCAATTCCAGCTTGGGATTCCGTTTAGCTTCCAATATATATTCATTTATATTTATTTGCACTTTTCTGGGTCCCTATGTAATAACCCACCTTTTTTTTTTCAAATCTGCACCCGTTAGCATCAGCCAAATAGAAATGAATATCAACTGAGTAAACAACCCTCCACTTTCTGATCACTCAGATCCTAGTGATGGCAAGGTGAGAGCATATGGTGAGAAGGGGATCCTTGTATTAACTAGAAATCTAGCTAACTGAAAGTAACACTTTCCACTTTCTAATCACCTAGATCATGAAGTGGGCAAGGTGAGAGCATATGGTGGTAAGGCTTACAATTTCTGAGTTTCTAAGCAACCACTTCGTCAGTGGGGTGAGTAATCAAATCAAGTGCATGAAGGGAAATCATCCGCTTATTCAACGAGAATTACAACAAAGTTATTAATACTTGGTGGCAAGCCAGCCAATCTAAAGCAAAGTCCTCCACTTGTTCAGTGGGCATACCATGAAAGCAAACTAAAAATCAAGCACTTATTCAGCGGAAGTAGCATGTAAAAATAAAGAAGCTCAACCACTTATTCAATGGGAGCACCACTTGTTCAATGGGGTGAGTAACAATGTGAATAGAAGAGCAATGACCAATGGTACTACCAATGGTGTTACAGTAAGCTTATTTAGAAAAATGCTTCAAACATCATATGCTGCTGTTATGATAAAAAAATGACGATAACATGAAGCATAACTCCCCCCCAACGTTGCTATAATGAAAATATAAGCACACCCCCACAAAATATCACAAGTATACCTCAATATGAAGTCTCGAAGTGATGAGAGTTGGTCGAGAACACCGCTGCCACAGGTCTGATGCACTTTTTCAAGTCTGATACAACACAACAACAGTCTGATATGACCAACCAGCAAGCTCCCAACTCCACCAAAACACCAAAGAACTCAACCAAGGTGCGTACAATGAGAAGGACAAGTCTAGGTGCCCTCTGATCTAGTCAAACAACAATGACAAGGTGGTATACAAAGCCAACAGCAGAAAAGGGAGTTTACAACAGCAAATGAAACCCTCAAGGCAAGATGTATGACCTCCCAAGATGGGGCAACCAACTCCAATAAATCCTAAACACCATAAAAAAAATCCTCAAACCCAAGTGCTTGGAATCCAATGAAACGTTGCCCACAAAATTTTACCGAGTCTTCCAATCAGCATGAGTGAAAAGGTAGGACGGCTGGGCTATGAACAAGCTTGAACCAACAACTCCAAATCTGAAAACAACACTCCAAACCTCTGCACAAATAGATATCATACTAAAACATATCTAGAAATCATCATAAACGACCCAAATTGAAAACAAACCATTACCGATAAGCTCCAATGGTGATTACTGAATGCAATCACACTCCACCAACTAGGGATTATCTTTCAAATCCAACTCCAGCAACCTAAAGAGGGTTTTCGTTCTCCAAAGATTTAGGAAAGAACACTCTGGTTCCAATCCTGCAGCATAAACTTTATGTCCAAATTGCATAATGAAAAGAGCAAATGAGGGAGTATTTATAAGACTTGGGACCCATAAGTTTGAATGACATTTCCCTCCAAAAAGGGATGCCACACTTGGGTAGAATAATATAATTTACTTTATTTTCTCATTTTAATCTTTTCCTAGGCGTCCCCCTTGAAATACACATGAACAACTTTTAGAACAACCTTTGATTGTTACTCCTAGGAGTGGGGGTCCATAGAGGGTGACATTTGAAACTTTATAAGTTAACAACTTAAGTTGCCATTTTTCCATTTTCGAACTCCAAGACTGTTGGAAGCACAAATTGCCAAAAGTAACAAGATACCAACACCTGAAATTGCCACCACTGCTTGAAATAGAAACCCTGCATTGAACTGCTGACATGACCACTGCCATAAATAGCACTTACTAAAAATAGCATATTGCTAAAAATAGTAAGTGTGTCCAAACTCAAAATAATCCCATTCTGAGATGCAGTTGTGACTTACTAAAAATAGTTAGTGCTAAAAATAGTAGTGACTACCCACCAAGGTTCTCAAAAAACCTAGAAAAATCCAAAAAACTCTCTAGCAAACCTCTGCAATTCCCCCTTGAAATTCTCGCAAGAACCTTCCAAGAATCTTGGAATCCCTAGAAATGCCTCCAAACAGCCTACATGACTTCGGAAATAGGCTAACAATCACCGAAAAGCTGAAGGCTAAAAAGGGGACATTACACCCTATCATAGGAAAAGTCACAGGCTTGAATTGAAGCTTTGCAATAGTCACTGTAGGCAGGTTGGGATGCATATTTTCCATATATTGAGTGTTGAACATTTGAAAAGGCTCAACTTTGCATACAAGCAATGTCTCCATCGACTCTAGGGTGATTTATCTACATGCAGATTTAAACTTATTCAAACACCATCTGGTATGGCAATAATTATATTAGTAGTATTGAACTATCTCATTTTGATTTAGTTTTATCTTGATAATTATTTAAGTTTCAGCTGTGATTATCAGATGTACTTTCTTGGATGCAAAATATCTTTTTAAATATTGTAATAATGGATGGTTTACTGCCAGTAGTTTATTTAATTGTTAAAGATCCTGGATATTACTCCACCAAATCCATTTTAATTTTAATAAGGTTTTGGTTGGTTCACCACTATACCCATTGCATTTCATTATCTGCCAATT
This sequence comes from Sequoiadendron giganteum, assembly GCA_007115665.2. Lineage (NCBI taxonomy): Eukaryota > Viridiplantae > Streptophyta > Pinopsida > Cupressales > Cupressaceae > Sequoiadendron > Sequoiadendron giganteum. The sequence continues at coordinate 592,358,536 of CM021109.1, forward strand.
TATTGAGTTGTTAGCCTATTTTGGCATTGATCAGATCCACATACAATCAACATTGTGGCTCTTGCATCTACACAGTGATTGTAAATTGGACGGCTAGCCGCCAATAGTTTATTGTAATTTCTTTGTCCTTGTTCTAATCTTTGTATGTTCACACCTTGCCCACCTTGGGATCTTGGTGATCAAAAGAGTTAGAATTTGAGTGATTGCAAAAGTTTTTATATGGATTTTATCTTAATGTAATTTATTTGTCCTCATTCTAATCTCTGTATGCTTGCACCTTGCCCACCTTTGGATCTTGGTGATCAAAAAGAGTTAAATTTGAGTGGTTGCAAAAGTTTTTATGTGGATTTTATCTAATGGCCTGTAGGGATTATTCTTTTGGAAGGAGCCTTGGTGGTGGTGGAGAGGTGATTAAATATGGGTGGTGCGCAAGCAGTGGAGTTGGGTAGGACTGCATGGGTGGTGATGACCTAGTGGTTGGATATATTTGTAGGGGTTTATGAGGGGGTAGAGGGTTAACTTGTCTACCATCCCTACTAATGTGCATATGGGGTGTTTTCCTTGGACACTCCTTGTAAATTGAGCATTACATGCTTTATAAAACTAGCACAAGCATTATATGTTTTGAAATTTTATGATGAAAAGTTTTTGGAAAGTGTGAACAAGATAGTACCTCCTAGTGTTAGGCTTACATAGGTAGGTCATATGACCTAGAGATGTGTGCTCGAGGCAATTTTAAAGCCTTTTCTTGTAATTGTTTTGATTTGTGATGATTTTACAATTGATCCATAGATTTTGGTGCTTTTTGAACACAATGGCATTGTTTGTTTTGCTCAAAATTGCTTCAAAAATATTTTTTCAGAAGACAAGAAAACTCTTCATCCTAATAATGGATCACACAATGTTATCCAAAATGTCCATGCAATAAACTCACATGGTTAAACATCTAGAGGCATTCTTGATCACTCAATGGATTGTGGAAATATTATCTCTTAAACACAATAAAGATGCATGCAACCACAAACTAGAATGAGATGACTTCTAGGTTTCCAAAATGTATGAAATAAAAGTCAAGGCTTACTTTCTTGGCTGCTTTGGATGTGATGGTGGGCTATGATATGACATAGGAATTGCTAAAACAAAGCTTTAAATATGAAGCTCTAGATGAAACCTTGCCCCTAAATGGATGAACAAGCTCCAAACACTAACAAAATTCTGATACTATTTAAGATTTGATGAGAATCGAACCACATGAGCCTAGATCTAGGTAAATGAAGAAATTTACAATAGGAAAAGCATGAAAAAAATGAGGGTTGCAATACACAATATAGAATGCTATTCCATAAGAGAGGAAATCAGTATTTAGAGTCAACCACTAAATGGATGGATGAAGTACATATAAATAGGCCTCTTGGATTCTTCACTCAAGGAGATGACATGTCCAAAGTTCATGAATTTAACTATAAATCTGTTGTATCCAAAATTAAATTTTTTGCTACATTTAGGCATTTTGAAGAAATGGTAAAAGTCTAGTAAAAAATTGTCAAAAAGGTCAAAATTTTCAAAATCTGACAATCTGGGTTTGTTCATAGTGACCTTGTCTACAAAACCCAGATATCAGTTTTTCGGCCCTAAATTTTAGGAAATTTTCTAAAATTAGACTTGTTTTTGGGTTTCTTCTCAAATGGATGTTGGCAAAATTTTCAAAAAATAGAATCTCAACTTCTAGGGTTCAAACTGATTTTGATTGGTTGAAAATACTTTTTTATCAGGCTGGTCCAGTCAAAATTGTCAAAAGATCAGTATTTCTATGGTGGGTCTATTTTGCTTTTTCAGAAGCTAAAATAGGAGCTCTGAGGTCATCAATGGAGGATGCTCAACTGCCAGGTGTCAGATTCAAGGTCACAAAAATTGCACAGATTGAGTGACGACGAGCGTAGAGCGGAGAACACGAGGAAAGCTAAGAGCTGAAAAATACAAATTCAGAAGAAAATTTGACTAACTCTGGAAGAGTTGGGCGCCCCAGCTAGCTAGGGGCGCCCAGCCTTTAAGACCACCAAAATCAGTATTCAGGGTTTGCCATTCTGAGGATTCTTCTCAGATTTCTTCAAGCTTTGTAATGAATTCATCAACAAGATCACTAGATTTTTCAAACTACCAGAATCTCGGATTGAACAGAGGAGTTGCATTAGAAGGACAAAATTGCAAATTATAAAAATCATGAAAATTCTCTAAGTCTGCACAGTAAAGGCGCCCTTGCTAGCTAGGGGCGACATCTTTTCAAGCCCTTAGATGCTATTTCTAGGGTTTGTGCATCCAAGACATTTTTGTTTAGAATCCTTCCGACTTTGTAGTAAATCTATCAGTAGGTCCATTAGATCAATTAGTCAACTGGAATCTCGAATCAAACAGAGAAGTTTCATCAAAGTAGCAAACTGAAAATCATGAAAATCATCAAAAGTATTCTATCTCTGGAATTTTGGGTGCCCCAGGTAGCTCGAGGCACCTAGGGTTTTGGAAGGTTAGATTCAGTTGTTAGGATTTGCAAACTCAGTCATCTTCTTCAGGATTCTTTAGGCTATCTGATGGATGTCTCAGCCAGTTCATCAAATTCTTCAATCACCCGTAGTTTCCGATCAAATGGAGGACAAGGCATGGAAGGTCAAAATTGAAAGTTGAAATTCACTAAAAAGTGACTAAGTCTGGAGAGTTTGGGTGCCCCAGGTAGCCAGGGGTGCCCAAGATTTTGAGGGCACATAAGGTGGTTTCAGGGTTAGCAATCTTCAAAACATACCTTCAATTTCCAGCATGCTCTCCAATAAATTCAACGGTGAGCTCAGAAGATTTGCTAATCATCAAGTAGCTAGGGTCGCCTAGGAATTCAGGACACCAGATGAAATTTTTAGGACGAGTTACCTCCAAGAAGATCTTCTCCAGTTTCGACAAGTTGTCCAACGAATCTAGCATCTAGTTCATCGGAGCTCCGGAGCAACCGGAATTGCGAATTCATCCGAAGATTCAAAAACACTAAAAATTGAAGAACATAAAAAAAAAATCTAAGTCTGGAGGACTTGGGCGCCCCAGCTAGCCAGGAGCGCCCAAGATTTTGAGGTTTCAGATGATGTTTTTAGCAGATGCTGCCTCCAAAACAATCATCTCCGATTTGATCAGGCTTCGCAATGGATTAGTTAGCCAATTCACAGGATTCATGTAGTGTCTAGAATTGCAGATCAAAGGGATGCATTTTATCAAGCAAAAAGTTGAAAATTTCAGAAAAAAATTCTAAGTTTGCCAAGTAAAGGTGCCCAAGTTCAATGCCTTAGTGAAATTTTTGAATTTCTTCATGCATCATTCAAAACAGCGTCTACATTTGATGTTTTTGGCTCAAGATTGGCTTCAAAGAGTTAAAGCTGGAGAATAAAGCATTTTCATCCTCAAAACCTATTTAAGAAGGCTTTTGGCATTCATTATTCACTTTTTGTATGGCATCCAAAGGAGGAAATGTACTAGTTTCTTTACATCAAGATTTGGAGGCCAAAATGTGGTGCTTTTTCAGTGTTCTTTGTGGTTTTGAGATTAGGTTGCACAAAGGCTTGCTTTTTCATGCTTTATTTTTCTAGGTCATCACATTTCAGAAGAAGGGGGTCATCTTTTTCAAATTCCATCAATCTGGGTCCACTTGGTTTTTCATCCTCTTCAAGTTTGGAAAATTTTATATTTTCAAGAATTTGCTTTTTCCACGCTTTTTTGAGAAAACCTCAGTTTTCTCAAAATCTAATAATTTAGGTCTATTTAGTATGAAATTGTTTACAAAACCCAAATCTTGGTTTTTTAGCTATTTTTCAAAGCTCTACATGTTGAAGAAAGATCATCTTTTTCAAAAACTGACAATGTGGGTTGCTTCAGAATATAGTTATCTTCAAAACCCATATCTTAGTTTTTTAGCTTTTTTCGGCCAAAAATTGAACACCTTGCATGTTCTTGAAAAAATCATTTTTTCTAGTTTTCATTGAGTTGGGTCTCTTTAGAACGACATTCTCTACAAAACCCAAACCTCAGTTTTTTTTTGGAATATGCTTTTTCAAGAAAATTCAGCAACTTGTTTTTAGCAGTTTGCGTAAAACTTTTTCGGACATAGGCGTGTTCACAATCAAAATTCAAGATTTTCATTGTACAATATTCTTCCATTTAAAAATCAGGAAAAGTGTCAAAAGCATAAAAGTTGTAGAAGAAACAAAGGAATGGTAGAAGATTGTCACACAAAGGGTTAAAAAGATATGCTGAAGCAAGAGTATATATTTATAAAAGGTCATCACTCCAGTTGCAGAGCCGCCAAAATTAGCATGTTTGAAGTCATCTTTTCGGGACAACAAACATTTCCAAAGATAGAATTAAAGTAGCAGTTAATTCGACGTCTTTTTCGAGTTTTCTTGCTATTCTTGTTTCATGCTTATCTATTCTTTGAGAAATAGGAAATATCAAGTTGTAATAGTTGGAACTTTCCCTGCTTTTTGTTTTCAGCATGTTGTTAGTTGTCTTTTTTTTAGTTTTAGACATAAAGCTTGCAAGTTGGCAAGTCTTAGTTGTAAAAGCAAGGAGATTTTAGGGTTCCCTACTCCTCGCTTGTGTATAAATAACGGCAGCCTTGCCCATTTTTCTTTAACTGTTATTGTGATAGCAAATTGCTGAGCCTACTTTTGCCTGCAAGTTGTTATTCAGTGTCTGTCCACTCAGTGTAAGAGCAAGCTTGCATGCCTGCCTTTTGCTACAAGATATTGTTCAGTTCATGTGTAATTTGTGTCAAGTGTATTCTAGTTGATCGCTCAACTGTAAGCCTGATATTGCTACAATCTTGCTGTCCTAGAAGTGTAATCATTTTAGAAACTAGAGAAAGGAAATCTTATGCCTCATTTGCTTTGATCTACTCTCTCAGGTTTTGTTTTATATGTTTTGCTTACATAATCTTTATTTCAGCTTGCATCGAAAAGTACAATGAGTCTTTAGGTATGCATTGGAAGAGAGTTTGTTTAAGTATCTTTGTTGAAATCATTCCTTGTTTACTTTTAACTCTCAAGCTCTGAGTTTACTTGAGTTGTTAAAAGCATCATTAGAGTAGGCCTAGTTGTAGTTGAAATTCTAAAAGAGAAAACCTCAACTACGATGTTAGAGTTTTATAACCTTGTGCTCTTACCTGAGAACAAAAAGATTGGCAAATAGTTTAGTTTACTTTCTTTAAGTATCATCATCGAAGAGGGAGCTTCCCCTCCTAATTTGAAGAGCAGTTTATCTGTGCATAGCTGTCCATTTCTAATCCACATTCTAGAGGTGCGAATTGAAACACCAACAAAATCAATGGATCAATTAACTTAGTCTATTCTAAGAGGTTAATAATTTAATTATCAATCAATGGATCAATTAAATCAATTTGGCTAAGTCAAGGGTAGCCTTGATTAAACGCAAATGGCACCTAACTATTGTCAATCAAGGGTTAATGAGTTAGTGGGTGCACTCATGTAGCTCAAGTCAAAATGCACATATTCATTATTAGCTACCTAGGTGAGGATACATAAATATTCCTAATATCCAAAGTAAAGTTATTAATTAGGTGCAATGTCACACTTAAGATAGAACATATCCAAGGTGAAGTATGGATATTATACCAATAGACACCCTTAGCATTATTTCATGGATTGTTGAAATTTATGAGAAGACCAGGTGTGCATTTTTCTAATTGTAAGTGTATTAGATTGAATGCAACATCAATTAGGAAAGTATTTTTTTATCGTAGAGAAGATGTGAAAACCCTAAATCAAAGTCTTGAAAGACAAAGTATAACATGAATAAGTCCCTACATTGGAATGTAAAATTGCAAAAGCACATACATCATATGGACAATAGGCCTTATGCTCAAAGGTGCGTGGAAGATGATGTGGTTGATCCCTTTAATGCTGAAACATTTGAGGATTATTTTAAGATGACCTTGTATTGCCTATGTTAGATGTTGGGATTGGATAATGATCATGTGGTTCATGAGTCCATTGTTGTTTTCTTGTGTGATGTTCTTGATGCCCATAATTTGTTAGCTTATGATTTTGTTGGGTAGTTATCTTAGGTGATTGATTTAGCAATAATGACATACAAGAATATTTTCCCACCTAATGTATTTAGACATCATTAATTTTTGTGCTTCATTTATTTGTATACACATTCCAAAGCTTGACCTAAGAAGTTAGAGGTGAGACATGGAAAAGATGTTGTAACTTTACAAGTCAAAGAATCACCATATGAGATCATTCGTGGAAGGGATAGGGATAAGGTTGGTGTCTGTCTCAAAAAATATTGAGACCCCAACAATTTTACATTTCTAAGTTACTCATACCACAATTGGGCTAATTGATTGTTGTATTTGAAATGAACATATATTAGGGTTGATGGGTCCAAGATTCCCCCATTTGTACTATCACTACATGTTCCATTGAGAATCGTATGTCTAGAATTCATTAGACAATTGGGGTCAATTGATAGAGATTTTGGAGGCATGGGAAACAAGCATAAATGACATTCACAATAGGGTTAGGAGGCTTTGCTTTTGAGTGTACATGTGCTCTCTAGGTTTTAACCCAAATTTTGGAGTTGCATTGTATGAATATCCAACCAATCAATAGGCATGATCTTGAAAAGTTTATGACATTGAAAATGATTTCCACAAGCATAAAGAATGACTATGCCCATGATTTTGAAGAGATGAAAGACCTCACTTGAAACTTTATGGTCTATTTAGACTTAGTGGAGAGAAGATCAACTTGGGCAAGTTTCATGACTACAAAATCCAAGAAGGAGAAAACTAACCCTTTCTACTTCGTTTCTTTAATAGGGATTGATAACCCTCTCAAGAACACGGAAATAGTTATCAATGAGCCTTAAAAATTCATTGATCTCATTAAGGTAGAGAAGCAACAAATGGTTGTTGATGGTGAGGGCTTTGAGGGCATTGACAAGGATCTTGTATAGATCGAAAGAGAGATAGTGGCTTCTCTAGAGCCAAAACAAGAGAGTGGAATTGAGATTGTGGGACCCCTTTTCATAAAAGTAGATGATGTTGTTGAGGAAACTTAACCCACAACTGTGAAAGAAAAGGTATCTCATGAACAAAGTGCCAACTTAGAAATTATTCAAGTTCTAGAGACTCATGAGATACAAAACCAAAAGCTATTGTAGCATGAGATATTGCTTAGTGATGATGAATTTGTGAAAATTAAGAAGTTAGGAAATTTTGGCCTAGGTTATAGTTATCAAAATGATAAGGGTGGGGTAAAAGTAATTGATGAAGTAGGTGAAGAAGAACATGGCACTGCTAGTACTAGTTTCAAACATTCACCCTTTACTATTGAGATTGACATTAACAATCTAACACTTAAACATAGAAGAGAGATTGTAAGGATTTGTGGTTGATACTATTATTGTTTTGTGACATTGCCCAAGTAGGGTCCTACATGATATGATGCAAAGGTATGATAATGGTAGGGTTTTTGGATGGAGCTTCAAATCAAGGGAAATTGTGAGGTACTTTCACAACACTAAAGTCAATATTGATAGGTAGATGCTAGTCAACTAGGTTTGTAGCTCCAGCTCACAACAAGCATGAATGACTTAACTCTAGAAGATTTTAAAGGCTTGCTATTTGTATTGAAGGTTGTGGATGTGGGGATTGAAGATCCCTCAAAGGCTTTCCTAGATTATGCCCACATTAGAGACTATGAATGTAAAGGCAGCCCTTAATAAGAAATACGAGATATTTAGAAGAGTGGAACAATGCCCTTTGATCACACCAGCATGATCCCCTCGTTCCCCTACCCAAAGTCCACCCACTCCAAGTGTCGGGCCACTGCTCCAACTATTGTTGTATCATCAAGGGGCTGCGAAATAAGCTAGAAGAAATGGCTAACAAGAGTAAAACAGCACATAGGGGAGAAAAGAGTTTTGATTGAACAAAGTAGGCTGCTACAAGGGTCAAAACAATCCCTCAAGGTCCATTTCAGAAGACAATGTTGGATTTCTTGGAGCCAAGGATAGGAGAAATTGATAAACTTCTAGATTCTTTATGAAGTTCAATAAGGAAGGCCAAAAAGGGTCTCCAACTAGGAAAATAATGCCTTTAGCCAATTGGTTGGTATAAGGGCATGCGGTCCTCCAAATTTGGGTTGGTCATAAACATGCAAATAAAGTCAGTTGGGAAATGGATGAAACTTTCCAAGAAAAGGGATATCCTTTAGGGCAACAACTCAAAGACTCCCTGAAGGCCTTGGAAAACAACTGCAAAGCAGTTAACAAGCTAGAGGCACACATTTCTCACTTTGGGAACTATAGTGAATTTTTCACTATACTTAATGCCCATTTTTATTAAAATCCCATGTAGCACATAGCGAGTAGGAAAATTTGTAGTGGCCTATTTAAATTAATGTGATACTTCCCGTTCCTGCTATAAGTGTGGGGCAAAGAATCTAATAAGGAGGCCTGCTTTTAGTTGGCATGTTCTTTAATCTGATCTGTCAGATTCCCCTTTGGATCAATGGTTCAAGATTGCCCTTTCTTTTTGTTAATCTATAAATATGGGTTTTCCCCCTCTTTGTAAAGAATCTCTGGGTTTGTTAATCGATATACAATCTCTGCTTATGTTGCTTAACAACCTGCCTCAAAGTGATTCCTCGGACTTGAAACTTTGTGTGTTTTGCTTGCTCATGGTTCTTAGGTAGAAGCGCCTTAATTAATGAATGCCATGTAGCACATAATGAGTGAGTAGGAAAATTTGCAGTGGCCTCTTTAAATTAATGTGATACTTCCCGTGTTCAGTATGAGAGTGGGGCAAATAATCTAATAAGGAAACCCACTTTTGGTTAGCAAGTTTTTTAATCTGATCCGTCAGATTCCCTTTTGAATCAATGGTTAACTGTTAAAGATTGCGCTTCCTATTTGTTAATCTATAAATATGGGGTTTCCACCGCTTTGTAAAGAATTTTTGGGTTTGTTAATCAATATACAGTCTTTGCTTATGTTGCTTAACAACTTGTCTCAAAGAGAGTTGTCAGACTTGAAACTTTCTGTCTGTTGTGCTTGCTTATGGCTCTTAGGTAGAAGCACCTCAATTAATGAATGTTGAAATGTTCTTCTCGTTTTACCATTTATTTGTGCATTTCATTTTGTTGCTGCAGTCATAGATGTAGGTTGAAACAGCCCTTACCGCACAACCCGTACACAGCAGATAGAGATTTGAGCTTTGAAGAGGGCATTCAATTGATCCATTATTTAGGTGCACTGCCTTTCTCTGCACCTTTCCTTCTATCCCTTTCCCTAGCAATGTCTTGCTTATGTGGGAGCCAGCCTTTGCTTGAGGTTGCTTCTGCATTTGAGCTGTGAGCGTGGGCATCTGAAGTTGTTGCTTGAAATTGGCATATCCAACTGTGTCTTGTGTGTTGTTCTAGAGCATCAACAGGAACATTATAAAAGACAAATGGAAGCCCTGAATGATCTGATCAGTGCTGAACTGCCATGGGTCTGGTGAGAATTATAAGGGGGCAATGCATTGGAAAGGATCATCTCTTTGGAGATTTGTGCAAGGCTTGTATTTTTCTATTTTTTACAAGAAATTTACAGGCCTTTTTATAGTAGAAATTTCAAATTAGAGCCCAAAGATGTACTACTAAGAAGAGAAACAATAGAAAGGCTTAAGATGTCTACATGTAGTAAAGTTTTATCAGTTGATTAAAATGGGAAAGAGAGGCATTTCATGATAATAACTTGTGGCAATAAACTGCAGTATGTATGTAACACTCACACATAGACAGTTATCTTTGTGTAAATGTACCATGTTCTTAGAATCACGGCATTCACATCCCAATGTTGACTATTTATGTCACGATGACAATTAAATGTAATGAATTTTTGCTTTGATTGATATTTATTTCTGTATTTTAAAATTCTAGTTTCCTAATTTTTAAGCATTTTACCCTTTTTAAAGTTGCATAACCATTATATAATTTTATTTCTAAATTTAAATTTTATATATTTAAGTATTTTTATATTTTTTCCATCTTCAAATAGTTGTCTCCCATTTATTAAAAAATGGCATACTGGTACCCATCTCCGTCTCCTATATCAATATCACGTCTTGTCCCCTAGTAACTATGGACAATACATATAACAAGATTGAACTCTTCTGTAACAACTTGAACATACATTAATTATCTAAGCAAAAACTTATCCTAGATAATTTTATAATAAGGCCATAGTTTTAGTTTAGAATGTAAATTTTTATTTCATCAATTTTTTTGTTTTGTATGTTGGCAGGATCCAATCGAAGGCATGAAATCTTCATTTTCTTTAGGGAATAGTCACAAAAAGGATGTTCGTCAACCTCCACAAGCCAGGAATTTCCTTACATCTTTTCTCCATGGTCGCAAATCTTCAAAGAAAAGACCAAACCATGTTCAGTAAACATGGCTGTTGTATAATTATACATGATATGTATATCTAAATCTCCACGACTCTTAACATTTATAGCTTATTTAGTTGATTATGAGCCTCAAAATAAAAACCTAGAAATTACATTTGTCAGTTGGATTTTGTTGTTGTTAGTTAAGCATTGTTAGATCTCAATAACAGATTATATAATGCAATTTCTGTATTTTTTAATGCAAACTGCTATACAACCATGAACAAAAAAGGTGGTAATCAGTTTTAGAAGATGTCTATTTTAAATTTGCTTGGCTATAGTAATAGATGAGAAAAATATTGATGCTATAAACCTCATTTATTGCTATGTATTAAGAGGATGATTTTACAATGATATTTTTGTACAAGTGGAGTTTATATATGGTTGGTGGTGCTCTTCTTCTCTATGAAGAATCTTGTAAAAAATATATTTGAACTTATCTTTTGTGATCTCCCTTTCATCAGATTTATTAAAATAGACTATTCCCAAAGCTTTACCTCATCCAAATGACTTTATATGATCATTTCTAAGGTCAAGGATAAAGGAGGAGAAGAATAGAATGTGTAGGAAAGCTATTTGACCATCAAAACTTTGGGGACAATTTTTCAAAGAGTGACGTGATGTTTTGTTATGTAATGTAAATTAAATTAGCTATTTTGTTATTAAGCTCTTATTTTGTCAGATGATGCTATTTCTGTTATTAAAATGTGGGTGGCACATATTTTTGGCATGATGTGTGGAATGAGTTGTTCCTTGTTGAATGGGAATTATTCTTCCGAGGTTTATACATAAGTCTAGGTATGTGTGGGTAACCTAGAGGTTAATATGTACTATTCCAGTCAATGGGCGTATGTTGTTGATTGAATAAATATCCCGAGGGTTGAATCTTGATTGTAAAATTAAGAAATTTATATGGACTTTCAATTTTTTTTTAATGATTCAATGTTATATAATTAACAAAATCCACTCTAATCATATATGATTATAACAAACATTCAATAATGAAAGATTATAACATCCAATATAGTTCTACATCTAAAGCAAGTGTAAGTATTAAGTCCGATGATTTTGACAAAATGACTTAACTATAGACCTAATCTTAGATCTACTAATTTTCAAAGAAATTTTAAATGATAAGGGAAAGTGAAGATTTATACTGAACTCAAATTATTATGAGAACAATATTTGATTAAGAGGAGTATATAAATCAACATCTAAAATAATATTACCGTAATCTATTTGCACACTATTAATAGGCATTAAATGGTTTTATCTTATAGGAATGAATCAGTCACTGAGAAAAGTATTCCCAACCACCATATTGCATGTCTAGAGTTGATTGGATGGGAGTCTCTTTGATTTCAATGTCATCAATTTTCAATAAAACTTATAACTTTGATTTATCAAATTCATGAATTATATGTATTGAAATAAAATCTCATGACTCAATTTGGAAAACCAAAAAATACGCAACTAATAGAAAAAACTAAAACAAAGCATTATATGTAATAAAAAGCTAGTTGAATAGAAATAGTTTTCATAACCTTGCAACTAGGGATGACTTTACAATATATAGAATGCTCCATTGAATTAGAGATGCTTTGCTATGTTAGAGGGCAATCGTATTTCATTCTCAAAGGAATTTTTATGTGCTCAACTACGTTGTTAGAGAACAATCCCAATATTGAATTATATCACACATCTTGATTTAGTCCTATCAAGGGAATTCAATAACCAACCTTCACAATAATCTATCAAATATAGATGGCCTTGATCTTTTTTGTAGATTTCTTGTAGTCTTGTCATTTAATCTTTTTCTCTAGTTTAAATGATTTTCCTATTGGTTCCTAGACAAGCTGGTTCGTTACACAAATCTATTTGCAATTTGAACCAACATTGTCCTCAAGCTCCTAAATGATTTGTGTGATCCTAAATTTAGTTATGCATCATGACATTTTTTTATAATCAATGGTTAAGAGTTGGTGTTTCTTTTGAGGATGAATGCTTGTGTTTGTGAAATTTGATCAAATTCTCCCAATTCATATAATATTCCACACAATAAAAGACAATTTATTAAATCATTTATCATTGCTAAAGCAATTAAATTCCTCAATTATTAACTCGAGACCCAAGTTGGATCTTGATGAACAACTCTCTAGATGATGATCTAGATGAAGTTTTAGGCATGTGTTTAGGCTTTACATGTGAGACAATTTAGTAAAAGAGGTATAGAATTGGAATAATAAATGTATTATTATTTATTTGCTTGTCCTAATTGAGAAATAAATATAGTTGTCATTTTTAATCTATCCATCAATTGGTCTACCTATTGGTGTTGACATTGATGATGTTTAAACAATGTTGAAAGTTGAATGATTCCTAGGGAAGCATAAATGTTTCCATGAATGGCTCGCATCCCTTAACAATTATGTGTTGTAACTGTTTGCTAGTAGGTTTCTATTGTGTTGGTGGATGACCTAGAATAACACAATTCTCCAGAGAGATGGATTGCCATGTAGACTATACTATTTGAAGTCACTAGTGTGATGCTCATAAGGATAGGGTAAGAAGCAATGTGAATTAGACTTTGTAGTTTGGCTTGGAGGTGTATTGAACCCTATTGAAGTCATGGTAGAAATCCTAGAAAATTTGGTAGTATGGCTACTAGAAAAGTGGTTGATCACATGCAAAGTGCTTTGTGCCATTGTTGGAGTATGTGTGAACTCATTGGAGATGGATGCATCATCATTGCATTATTGTGAACATTTGCAAGATGCTCTAGTTTATTGTAGACTATGGAAATGCTTCTATAATCTAATGTCTTTAGCACTATAGATTATGCATTAATTGGAGTTGAAGTACAAAACAATTGTATATATAACTATATGACACAATCTTCTTTGGAGTTTGTGACATGTTGAGCATGAATTTACTTTAGGAATTCAATATCTCTTACTACCATTGACACAACTATGTTGTGAGAATTGTTAGTATTAATGCACTTTTGGTGTAAATAAAGTCTTGAACTTAGTTAATTCATTACTAGGGGACTTATTTACATGTTAAGTTTACTTAGGTCGTAGAAATCTTTCTACAAGGTGTTAGTTGTCATTAGTTGTTATCTTATCTTTTGACTTATAACACATGTAAACCTAGGTAGTTCTGATAAGTTGTCTCATGTCATATGATTAAGACACTTGTCACAATCTTATGACATCTTGTATCTCACCTTGGCTATATAATCAAGGGGTATCTAGTACTTTGTACAACAACATTGATTCATAATTGATAAGAATACAATTTATTCTTGTCATATTCATATTCTCTTTGTGCTTTCCATTTGGCTTCAATATCTTGGCAGGCTATCTCCATAGCCAATTCTAACACTTGGACTATGCATCTATGGATGCCTAAGGAGTGCATTATAGACCTCCACTAGCACATCACGAATGATCTTTTGAAAAGGATGTATAAAAATGATAAGTAGCACTTGAGAGTAATGCGTATATGTTGGGTGTTGTATGCATTGAACCATCCCAATTTGTAGGGTTGTGGGTGAGGTATGGTTGACTAATTTAGTTGCTTGATGGCTTATGAAGAAATAAAATTCTTCATGTTACTACCACTTATCATAAAATACAATGGATTTCCTTTCACCTACATCTATGAATGGAATGATTGTTCTACATCCACTTATTTAGGACTTATCTGTGCAATGTTAACTAGGACACAAGAATTCATGTCAATGATTCCATTTGAGAGCTTGGCACCCTCTTCTATTTTGGTTCATGTAAGAAAACTATTACGAGCATGTCACTCAGCATTCAAGTGACTATTTTTCACATCATTTACCTATACATCTTTAGATAAAATTCATTCTTGAAGGCTTTTAGGAATTGATCCCAACTTGGCTCATACTTTTCTCTGATATGGTCTTTCTCACAAAGCACATCGACTTGCAACCACTTCTTGATAGGTGAATAGACATTTAGGAGGGTAATGTTGATTTTAGATTTGAAATAGTCATAGGTTGGATTGTAAATTTTCACTGAATTCAGGAGTAATAAGTTCCTCCAAACTTCACAAGTACCTCTAAAGAAATTTATATGCAAAATCTAAATCAAGTGGGGTTATTTTTCTTTCACAACTAGGCTTGTTGGTTAAGAATCATGGTAACCTCAATAAGGGCATTAGTTAACATCTAAGTAATTATAGAGTGGCTATGTAGAAGCATCATGTTAAGTCCAACAAGGATAGGTGCAAATTGGGAAGATATTGAAAGGACATATGACATAGCTGGGAGACTTCAAAAGAATCTTAGACTACTTTGAGCTCTCAAAGCTAAAAGTTTATAAAGTAGGGACTTGAAAGTTTAGATGTGGTGAGAAACTTAAACCAAGTTTCAAATCCATCCAAAATGCTTGATATGAGTGGTTTAGTCTTGGGGTGACATGTGGAGACATTATGATAAGTCTATAGGAACATCTGGATTGAAGTTTCATGGAGACCTTAGAGTCTAGTGCTAAACAAAATTAAGTTGGAGTAAATTATTTCTACACTTATTGTCTATATTAAAGACATCGGGTGTCTTAGAAGCAAAGAAGCTTAGAGAGATAGGAATTCTCAAACCTCAATAGAAAAATCATTTGAAAAGATTGGGATTTCTGAAGAAAAGGTGATCAAGTTGAGATCCACTAAATAAAGATTTATTTACTTGAGAATAAATACAAAGGAGATTGAAACAAAATAACTGTGACATCAAGAACATAAATAAAGGCCAAAAGATGGGGAAATATTTGAAAAGGGATCCCTACATTTTTAGGGAAAATGAGGGTGCGTTGTGCAAACAATAATAGGTGACATTATATACACCAATAATAGAGATTCACCATATCAACTCTATAAAAATACTATTGAAAATATTTACACTTGGGAAATTGTTTGACAATAATTTACAATATCAATCTTTCCATTTCCTTAGCTTATAAATTATTGGAAAGTGTGATAAATAAAAAATTTACTCTAACAAAAGGAAATTAAGTTCCTTTGAGAGCAAATCCACCTATTATATTAAGATGAATTGATAACTTTAATATTACTAAAATCATTTTGATTATCCTTTTTATAAATAATTTGTAATTAAATAAGGAATTACAAATTTACAATGCAAAATGTTCAATGACAATAAACTGGTGAAAGTATCTCTCTATAGGAGAAATATTACAAATTTATTTCAACATGAACAAAAAATACTAATCACGAGGAACTTGCAGTAGCTTTCTAGAAGCCTCTATCTTGGACACTAGCATGCTACACTGTCATCTAGTCCAAACATGTGATGAGAAGTACAATCATATCTAAGAAATACATTGTATGCACAAAAAAAAAATAGCGAGTTTACAAAAAACACAAAGTATTCAAAATGACATAAATAATGATGAAACTAGTTATTTAGATGTTCAAAATGAAGAACTGAAATACTAGAGAGAATAGTTAGGAAATGTATCACTGGACAATGCTTCTCCAAAAAGACACTTGCAAATAAGAAGGTAAGAAAAATGTTATAGGGTGGTTGTTTGAGGGGCTTGTCTTGGTCTTTTGACTTCCACGAAAACCAATATTTTGATAATATTGAAAAGATAAAATCTAAATATCTCAAAATGAAAATATAATCTATCGTCATATAGAAAACAACAAATACACTATGATAGCACTTGGAATTATTTAAATGAAAACAAGAAATGATAAAATGAGGAGAATGGGAACAACAATATTAGAAAAAAATACCTAGAAGTTCCTTCAAATCCATGAGAAGAATGTTGTTGCTTTAATCTTATTATTATTCACAATACCACGAAGATGGTGATCAAAATTATCAAAAAATGACATGCAAAAGATTGGTATAGCTTGTTGGTTGAAAAATGATAGAGTTTGTTCAAAAGTTGTAGAGCTAGAGCTAGAGAGAGTGAAAAATCAAAATCCTTATGCAAAAGAGGTAATTTATAATGCTTTTTCTTAGTCTAACTACATGCGGGAGTGTTACTTCCGAATTGTTAATGGGAAGGTAATGCTCTAACGATATTGGAAGCATGAATTTTCACTAGATTATAGTGCATCACACCATTGTGCTCCCATCTTGGAAAATTTAGATTTAAAAGGCCTAAATTGCTATAAAAATGCTATTTAATTGTACGATTCAAGTGCTAACATTATGTAATTGAAATGTTCTTTATTAGAGGGCTAAAGTAAGGATATGATGCTGTGTGGAATTGCAAGGATGTGCAATTTTTGACACTACATTTTGCCCCCACTTTAGCATGAATATGAACTACACTAAATATGCATACTAAAGTTCAAACATAAATTGCAAAATTTTGCCCAAAGATATTATAGAGGTTGCAGAATCTTCAAACTAGGTGAAGATCCCCCTAGGAGGAAGACCTACAAAACAACTAGAATACCCTGTATCAAACATAAACATGATACGAGAATTTTAAAAGTAGAAATGTTAGCTAAAAGATAAACCAACTAACAAATACACTATACAAGAAAAAGGCAAAAACTCAAGAACAACCAACATATAGAAGCAAACATTCAACAAAAGGAAAAGAACAAAGCAATATGAAAACGTTGATTAAAGGAGTATTCCCAACAAGCCATCTTATGCTAGAATCCAAACAATGGTTTTGATTGGTCATGGTTACTACAAGTTGCATTGTAGAATAACCATGAAGAAAGGTAGGACACATGAGGACCCATAGGGTAGAAAGTTATATTATGCTAGGCGAATCATGTGCTACCAAGCTACAAAGAATGTAAAGATCATCAATGATTTGAAAATCACAAAAGTAAAGTGTGTGCAATGAGAAACCCCCTTAAAATAATTATATGATGCTAAGAATCTAGATTATTATAAGGTAAGAGAGGAAAGTGAAAAATATTCTTAACATATAGAACACCAAAAATGATGTATAATTAAACACATAACACATGGAATGACATCACACAACATAGGGATGTCACCGTTGGTGTAGGTTTTTATATTTTAGCGGGTTAATTTATTTTTCCTTAGTCATAAGTTTTTTCTACACTTTTATTAAGTTTGCTTAGGATAATAAAGTGAGTTTATTATTGAATAACTAAGAAATATAGTGATGAGGTGTCTCCACCCTTAAAGGGTGGAGTATTTATTTATTTTATCAATTTATTTAATATTGGTGGTCAATCTTGTTGGTTTATTTGCCACCTCCATCCTCTCCTTAGTTCTATATAAACTCACTACCTAGCTTGTATTTTTCATCTTGGAAGCTCCTAATGCAAATTTTTGATCTTGACATTGCATATCTCATAATTATTGGTTTGCATTGTTTATGTTTTTCCAGTTTAGGTAGCTTTGAACTTATCTTATAAAGTTCCTTGGGTTATTCAATCTCTTTTAGATTTATAACATGGTATCAAAACTTTTTTTGAGAATTCTAAGTTCATAGATTCCTAACTGAGTTTTTCATGTAAGATCTTGTAAATTCCCATATGCTCTTCTTTTGCATTTTCAACGATCTAGAAAATTAGAAAGGTTTTATAAAAATATATTAACCTCTTCATATTGCATATTTGTTTTGTGAGATCTGGGTGATTGCAATATTTTTGGTTATATTGACAACACTTTTGACTATTTCAATGTGTCCAGGAGGCTTGAGAAAGTCAAGATTGACTTTTGTTTCATCTGATTTGGAGATCATTTGACATAGTTACAAGTTGGGGTTTGAAGCTCAGATATGACGAACAAATTTTTATTGGAGAATTTTTGGCTCAAATGGACCTTTCCATTGGGCTTAGATAACCCAAAACCCCTATTTTCATATAATTTTTTCTCATTTTAAACAAATATGATTTTTTGACAAATTTTTATTTTGCCAAGAGGGTTGTTACTATAGGCTAAATTCAACCATTTAAAAAAAAAATCATCTTTTCGCCACGATGTTTGTTTTTGGAAAACAAGATATCATTAGAAATCTAGAGATGAGAACTTTCCATCCATAGAGATTTTGAAACTATTTTTTATCATTTTTTCTAGATATTTTAGGTTGAAGTGGTTTGTTGCTAATTTATTCAACATACCATAAATTTCACCCCATTGCTTTGTTTTTTAGAGCCAAATAGGTGTTGGAAAGGTACTGAAGAGAACTACACAACTACAAGGCTGATTTTTCCATAATTTTTCTTTATTTTGTATCAAAATTTGTAACTTTGGCCATTGTGGGGCTATAAGCATTGTATCTTGGAAAATGCTTTGTAAACACACTAAACTATAAAGTGCCAACCTTTTACTATTGGGGGGTGGGGGGGGCGGCGTGATTCTTGATACTAGTGAAAAGGGTGGGAGTTTATTGATATTTTTTGGTGTCTTTTGCACTCATTCTAGGGGGATTATACAAATGTTTTATAATCATGAATTGTGATAAAGTTCCATTTATGGGGGGTTAATCACGTCTCTTAAAAATTATTTTCATCCTTATATTGTCAATTTAGCTTCAAAGAACTATTTGTCTTGGAAATAAGGGATAAAAAATCATTGCCTTGAGCAAGATCTACCACCCTGTCTCCTTGGACTAGTTCTTGAGCCAAGTGACTATGATCAAAATAATGCATGGTTTAACAATAATGGCATGGTCTATGGAATGATATGTCTTTCTATTTCTGAGGATACTCTACATCACATAGAGCACATTAAGTTCCCTTTCACTTAGACCATGATCCAACAATTGTATGGAGACATTGAATCTTCATTTGAAAGTGATGTTTCCTTGGATAACTAGGCTCTTGTGGATGATACCGAGACTTATGTTTCCCAATCTTGCAAGGAAACATCTCAAGTGTGAACAATCAATTTATTAATACCCCATTAACAATACTTGTTGCAGATTTAGATTCTAGAGATGTTTCTTCGAGAGCCTCTAGTTATTCATTGCTATAGGGTCATTTATGTCTTTTGGATTTAGTCTATTGGGACCATTTTCTACTAAACATCTCTTATTTGTTTGTAGAGTCCCTCATTTTGGATCTACATGAAACTATTGAGGACATACATCTTCTCTTTGAGGACAACTCTTTTATCCTTTCATCTATTGCTACTTCAAATTTCAAAGTTGCTTCTTTAAAAGCTTCTAGTGATTCCTTGCAACAAGACATACATTGTATTTCAGATTCAAGTTTATGGGATGATCTATTGACAGGTATTTCATACTTATTTATGGAGATACATATTGCAGATCTAGGAGACACTATTGATTGTATTCATCTTCTCTTTGATGGATTTGATTCTTCTTCAATTCTTATGAGGAAACACTCCAACCCTCTTATTCATTCTCTACATGATCATTCATCATAATTTGACATGAGTGTGGATACATTGGATCAATATTTGGAGGGTACATCTTCGGAGGAGATACTTGAGTCTTTGGATTGTGTTCTACACTAGTATCTAGGATATTATGAGTTCAATTTTTAATAGTGTGGCCTAGAATGCTCGATTTGATTGTGAGAGCCTTTAATATCGACATGGAGACACTTGATCCGAGTTCAGATACTTCATGCATCTTGAAATTTCATCCTACATATTCCTTTCAGGACTTGAGAAATAACTTTCATACAACTTTGGTTTTGTTTCTTCCTAAAGGGAGAATGTTTCTCAACAATCGTGGCCCATCTTCTACATCTAGTTTCAAGCATCTACCAATGGATCTCTTTAGGGGGGCTACTTAGTCCTTCTCTTCTCTCTCAATTTGGGGAGCTTCCTTTTCTTTGGGGGGATTTTAGATGTACATGAGCACCTAACATGACCTCATATGCTAGAACCCGTCATCTCTTACATCATTCTAAACTACACTTAAGGGGGGTGTTGGTGTAGGTTTTAATTTTTCCAGTGGGTTAATTTATTTTCCCTTAGTCATAGGTTTTTCCTAGACTTATATTAAGTTTTCTTAAGATAATAAAGTGACTTTATTATTTAATAACTAGGAGATAAAGTGATGAGGTGTCTCCACTATTAAAGGGTGGAGTGTTTACTTTTTCATCACTTTATTTAATATTGGTGGTTATTGGTGGCTAGTTCCTATTGCTTGGTTTTCCATCTCCATCCTCTCCTTAATTCTATATAAACCCACTACCTATCTTGTATTTTCATATTGGAAGCTCTTAATGCAATTTTGTCATCCTAACATTACATATCTATCAGAATTGCTATTTTGCATTGTTTATGTTTTTCCAATTTAAGTAGCTTTGAATTTCTCCCATAAAATTCCTTGGGCTATTAAATCTATTTCAAATTTCTAATAGTTACATAAAAAAATATGACATCAATTATGTATACACACACTAAGGGATCCAAAAACTTGGGGTTAGTATAAATATATAATAATCATGTATATAATTAAAGGAAGAAGCTGAAAAGTTATCATCTTTCAAGTCTAGTGGAACTATGAGTATGAAGGAAGAAAGATACATGAAACAAATTTTTTTGGGTCAACATGGAAGATGCCTAAATTCCTCAATGCTTTGCATCATCCCCAAACATCAAACAACAAATTATGAAAATATAAGAATGTAGATACAAGTAGAGGAATTTCACACCATTTCACTTGCCTTGTATTCATGTACCTACAAGGGTATCATGGATCATCGAAGAGATATTAGTAAAAATAAATATACAAATACAATGAATCAAAAGACAAAAAGAAAAAAATCTAAAATCAAAAGATAGAAAATTATTTCTTGAAGGATATTTCTCAAATAGATCATTAGTCCCCCAATATTGATAATAAGGGGAGGGAGGTTGAGCCTATAGAGGAAGTATTATCAAGGAAGTACTAGGTTCCTCACTTGTAGCAATGACTAAGGAATTAGCACAACCTCTTCTTAAACTTCATGCAAGACCATCATCAACAATCTTGTGAGGATTGAAGATAATACTAAAATATCCATGAAGGATTCAAATAAAAACTCTATAGGAGAGGAGGATGTTGAATCACTCTCAAAATAAGTGAAAAGAGGACTATCACTAGTAATCTCCAAAATAGGAATAGGGATATAAGCATAAGAAGTTGGAACATATCTTATTGAAAAACAAATGAAAAGTAGTCCAGAGGTGGCAAAGAAGGTGGTTTTAAATTTTTATTGTGATGTGGTGGAGTGGGATATAGCTCAATTTTTCCTTTAGGAGATAGGTGAGGGATATCAATGTCTACAGTGGTGAGATGGAGATATCAAGAAAAATATGATAGCAGGTGTGTTGGTATGGGACAAGGGAACAAGAATGGTGTTGTAAATGACACTTATGTTAGGCATGCCTAGAAAAATGGAAAAGGGGATATTTGGAATTAGAGGTAGGTGCATCAAAGGAACCAAGATGATTTGCACCCTTTTGCGGTGAGGCTTTTCAAGATCACGATGAGGGATAGATGAAGTTGTAGGAATCATACAAGGAGGTGGAGAAGTAGGAGACAAAGGCATGACCAAGTTTGGACGTGGCCACATTAGAGGAGGATGCTTGGAGGTGGAAATATCGATAGCTTGCTCACAAGATAATGTACATTGATAATGCTTGTGTTCACACACGAGCTAGTTTCTTTGATGATGAGACTTGGATGTAGCTGTTGGAGGAGGAACCACCCTGGTAAGTAGAGTTTGAGGTAGTTGAGGTGCATTCAGTGGAACTTGTGTCATGGGTTCCTTTCCTCTTTCTACTATAGGATAGGTAGAGGAACATGAGGTACCATTGGAAGACAAGGTGTTGGAAATGCATGGAATAATTCTTGTCCCATGGGCTCCTTTCCCTTTCCTACTAGATGGGTAGGTCTAAGAATATCAAGAGCTATGGGAGGATGCAAGACTTATGGAGAAGATCTTTGTAACATGGGTGTCTTTCCTTGGTCTATTGCAGGGACACATGGATGGACACGAGGCATTTATGGAGGTGATGAGACCTTAAGAGGAATGGGGGGTTGTCCCAATAGAGCATATTTGTGCCTAGTCATTGAAGGGGTAGGCATAGGGACATAGGTATACTACAACAATTGGCTGACATAATGGAAAGTGACCACATACAAAGAAGAAGGTATTGAAGAAGAGGACTCTAAATGACTTTCTTTGAAATTTGAATAAGCTTTAAATAATAGGTCTCCATAAGGTTGCAAGGGTCCTAGAGGTAACAACGAGAAGTGATCAAGAGAGAAGCTTCCAAGGAAGATGAGTGGTTTGTATCTAGTGTGCTAGATAATTTGCATAGGGCCTTCTTATGGATACTTAAAAAAATTATGGATCATTGAAGTGACAACTTCCATGGAAGTTAGCCATAGAATACCTAACTTCACGAATCTAGGAAAATCCACTGCCAGCAATTCACCACCATGGAATATTCACCGATAGAAAATTCACCACCAGGTAAAATTCATCGACAACAATTCACCGTGGTGGAAAATTAACCGCATTAATATTTTTTAATATATCTTTCAAAAAATTTGATTTTATTAAAAATATTAATGTGGTTAATTTTTCGCGGCAGTGAATTGCTGGTAGTGAATTTTACTTGGCGATTAATTTTTTGTGGCAGTGAATTACTGGCGGTGAATTTTCCATTGATGAATTGTTGGTGATGAATTTTTTGTTTGCCCTAACTTCACATAGAATAATTTTGATTTAGGGATGACATGAAAGATGGTTTCCACACATTTAGGTCCAACCTAGATAATCAAAGTAATGGAACCCATGGTTGAGAGAGATAAGCCATCATGTGTTCTTATGCAAACCCATGGATCATCATCACTTGTATTGATGAAATTGATTGATAAAAATAATTTACTTTTTTATAACATTAACCCTACTAGTAGGGTTGACGAGAACTCCATTGATGGCTTTATTGTTGAACTAACCAAGTATATATAGAGGGCCATCCTCTATACTAATGGGAATATCATTAGAAGAAAATGATATAGTCAGTCTAGGAATGTCATGTACCTGAGATGATAAGGGGAAAGCATCCAGTATACTCATCATATCACTGAATAGAGAAGGAGGCTTAATAGTAAAAGAAGGGTCAATCTCAATATAGTTAGCAAAATTTTTTGGGAAAGGATTGGAATAGATTTTAAAAAAATTATTCGCATTGTTTGGTCCAACAAGAAGTTAGATAAAAATTGAATCAATGAGGTCTTGCACTAAGTGCCGAAGACACATATATCTCTTGATATCATGTATAGGGACTCTATAGAATTGGTAGAAATCCTTTGGGTCATACAAAGCTATGAGGGGTTGGTTGTTCAAAGATGTCAAATAGGAGGAAGCTGAATTAGGTTATTTTTCAATAACTTTTGTATAATTTTGTATATAGATTTATACACTTTAGTAATTTGTTGTGCTTATGAGACACTACAATAGGAACATCATAAGCTTGAGAATTTTTAATTGAATTTGAGTTTTGTTGTAAGATTTTACTTCTTATAATTTTATAAAGAAAGACTTCCATTATCACTAGAGTTTCCTTTTCTTGAGTTAGTGCAACAATTCAAGATGTTAAAAAATAATGCAATGACAATGAGGCTAGATGGAATAATAGAGTTAGAGGACATAAGAAATAAGGCCATGCATACCCTTGAAACTCACCAAGCATAGGTCAAAAGGAATTTTTACAAGAAGGATGTTAATAGAGTGTTCAAAGAGGGAGACCTGGTACTAAGACATGATGTATATAGAGCCAAGGTTGGAAGGGATACCAAGTTTTTTACCATCTAGAGTGCTCCTTATATCATCACTAGCTACAAATAATCCAATACATTCAATATTTCTAGGTTGGACATGGTGAAGTTCTTTCCATCCTAGTTAATGGGATACACCTCAAGCATTATTTTTGAGTTTATAATTCAATCATGTATATGTTATCATAGTTTTTGTTGCTTCCCAAGAAGTTTTGATACACACTCTACATTCTCATTAAGAGAATGCATGATCTAGATATTTTGTTATTTTCCTCCAAGTACATTTCCACACATGTCTTATTTTTTGTGTTAAGGCATGTCCTATTTTAGTTGTTGTCAACCCTTGAACCTATGCTCAATGGACTATTAAGGTGTATAGATCCCATGATTAACAAGAAATCATCCCAAAAAGGTCGACAAAATGTTGTCATTTCATGCTCACCTTATGTCCCATTAGTTATAACTAATTTGAGAGATCTTACCTAGGCCATCTTGCATGATTTTATGCCTTTAGTTTTTGCATTAGTCACTTGGTCCTTATTCAATTACATGAATTGAGAAGTACAAAAAATTGGCTAAGTGTGAGGGTTATTTGAGTTTCCTATCTTGTAGAGGGTCCAAATGGGTATCGAGTGATCCCACAAAGCTGGTTTACAATTTCTGAGAGGAACTGATTTTTGCTGAAATCACACATTTTTAGAAAATATAATGCTTTAAGCCTTTAAAAGTTCCATTTTAAGGATTCGAATTGAAGAAGGTTTGATCAAACCACCTTATATCAAACCCCCTTGGATATAACCTCACTAGTTTTAAACCATACCTATAAATAGTCTCCTTTACACCTATCAAAATGCTGATAAAAAATCACTTTTGATTTACCTTTTGGGGGATCAAAAGAATTAATTTAAAATTTATTTGAAATTATTATGGTAGTCCTCGAAATGAGCTATCCCAAAAATATAATTTTAATATGTTTTGGTTTTATTATGTATGTGATTTTTTAGTTTTATTAAATATAGGTTTTTCATCAAAAATCAAGCTCTCCGTTTTGCACATGTGGAAAAATAGAAAATTATCAAAATAATTTAAAAATAAAAAATGTGTGTGCTGGGTATTGGTGTCCTTGATCCATTAAAAAAATAAAAATTGAATTTCGATACATTCAGAAAAAGTTATGTTGTATACAATCCGCCTATGTCTAAATTGCAATTGGTTTGACTTCAAAACTCTATTAAGGAAAAAATATTCAATAAAAAACTATGATACTAAATTAAAGTGCTTGATATCATAGTTACAAATCTAAATTCGAAAAAAATAGAATTTTATCTTTCATACAAAAAAAGTTATGTTGTATACGGTGAGTCTCGCTTTTTAAAAATGTTGGTTTCTCAAAAAAACCATTTTTTGTGGGAGATGGAGAAAGAAGTGCAATCTTATTCCAAAATTTTTGAAAAAAATATTTTTATAATCTACAAACAAAATGTGATGAGACTCTAGTTTGAATCATCTTCAAATTCCTCACGGTTTAGCCGCTATAGGTGCACGTATGTGAAGATTTAGTTAAAAATAATAATTTCAGTGTCCAGTTTGGCCAAAAATTGTAAACCACTATTGTGGGATCACCCTATCTCCAGTTCAAATTTGGAGAAAATTGGGTAAAAACAACCAAGATATGCTATTAAAAAATTTATAGGGTCTTCAGGATATTGTGGAAGTTTTGGTGTCTTCAAGAAATATCCATTGTAGGGTGTGAAATAAAGAAAAATGGAAGACCTAGGATTTTACTCTACAACTTAGATACTTTTCCTAATGAATTTTATTTAGAATTTGAGGTAGTGGGGGTTTGATGAATTTGGATAAGATATATGATTGACTTACAACCTGAAAGGTAAGTCAAGTTGGAATGGATCTTGGAATGATTTAACGAGGATAATGATGCAATTAACTATTTTGATGCAAAAATAGTAATTTTGGAAAGCCGAATAAGTTTCGACTTAAAAAACAAACCGAGCAGAGTTCTGTGCACCTATGATGTGAATTTGAAACTAACTCTTGAGGAATAAGTCTCCTTGGACGACTATGTCCCAGTAGATAAATTCTAGATCTGATTTCACAATTCTCTATAGTCAAATTAGAGCCTTCATTCCCCAGTTTTCACATTGTTAGATCTTCGTCAGGTGTCGAGATAACTAAGTTTTCGTATGTTGTCAAGGTGTAGGGTTTGATTACAATAATGAACAATTGACCTTCAAAATTCTCCCAATATTCTTAGATCTTAAACCTACACATTCAAATAGAGGAAGGGTTGTGCCATTTAGGGGCTTGCCTCAGTCGAACCCCATGTTGGTGTTTCTACATCCAAAATGGTAATGTCAATAAAAGATAGATAAATGATATATGCATGATGAATCAACAATGACCTAAAATTCACCACTCAAAAATGTCTTCCTTGAAGGACTGAAGTCATGCACATCTCCTCAAGGTTTGATTATTGTTGGCTTGATTTGGTTGAAGACCTACAAGGATTAGACCTCACAAACAATATGATAACATAAACAAACTCACATACATTTTGACATGATGCTTTGATATTGAATTGCTGCAATAAATCCACTCTTGACTACTCTTGACTTGCTTGATAATGCTCTTGACAATAATTATTGTTCATAAAATTGCTAGTTTTCCCTTGCCAATTTTCAAATGGTGAACTAACTATGTATTTATATGCAATTATTCTAATTTCCCAAAAGTTTAAATCTCGATAGCCAACATTGGACATTTGAAATTCAAATAATAGAATGCCAACTTTGAAAAATTCAATTTTGGAGGTAAAATAGGGGGACTAAGTCACCTTAGGTGACTAGGTCCCAACCCTATTTTATAGGATATAAGGTGTCGGGGATAAAATATTAAATACATGCTTTAGTTTTCAATATGTAATTTGTTGGTAAATGTTAAAATGGGCCACATAATGCATAATTTAGGAAATTACTTGTGTACAATTAGGTTCATGCACTCAGGGGAGAGAAAAACATAGCGTGAAATTGTCAAGGGTCATAATTTACGACACTACAAGGTGAATGTTCTATAATATCCATGATAGGGTGAAAGTTTCACAATATCCATGATAGGGTGAAAGTTCCACAATATCCATGACAAGGTGAAAGTTTTGCAATATCCATGACATGGCCAGTTCTGCAATATCCATATGGAGTTCAAATTTTTACGAAGTATAAAAATTAAAGGGGGGGTTTTCTAGAGATATTTTATGGAGTTTTGGGGGCCTATGGGATATTGCAAAAATAAAATAAAATGATGGGATATATCCATATCTCAACTAGAATTTCACTTTTTGACTAAAAATGATGGCAAAACTAATATCCAAATGGGGCTTGGAAACTAATTCTCTCATAAAATTGATGTATCCTCCTTTGTGATAGTGAATCTCATCAGGTCAGGTTGTATCTTGCACCTGGAGTTGTGTTTTCTTTAGTCCTACAAGTCCTTTGTAGCTTGTGTTGTGGTAGTGAGCCTTCGTTTACAAGTCCTTTTTGGCAGTGAGCCTTTATATTGTAAGTTAACTCTCACCATGGTTTTTCCCTCATTGGGTTTTCCACGTAAATTTGTTGTTCTCCTGTGCATGTGTGTTCTTTGCTTCATATTTCCTTTTTTTTTTTATCTGGTTAAAATTAGAATTGCTATCTTTCATTGTTAGGATTGCTAAAGTTGCTGAAGATTCAAACATCTATATCCTTCTCGGTTATTGTTCTGTTTAAAGTTTTGGATCTATTAAAGAAGGTTGTATTGTGCTGAAAGATTTAAGTTTCAAAAGGGATTGAGTTTTTGATAAGAATGATTCACCCCCCTCTTAGTCTCTGGGTGTGTTCAACAATTGGTGTCAGAGCCAAGTTCCTTTGAAGAAGCCTAACAACTTGAGGCAAAGATCCGAGATGACACATGATGGTTCATACAAGGGTCCTAGGTTTGATGGGACTAATTATTCTTTTTGGAAATTGAGAATGAAAGGAAACCTAAACTCTCTAGGTTTTGGTGCTTGGAAATCAGTCAAATATGGTTACATTGATCCCGCTACTCCTACAGATGCAACATAAATCAAGTTGTATGAATGAAATGCCAAAGCTAAGAATGCTCTCTTATGTGGATTGCCTAATTCAAATTTTTTGAAGGTGATGAGTTGCAACTCTACTAAGGATGTCTAGGAAGAGCTTAGCAACATTTATGAAGGAGATACTAAAGTAGAGAAAGCAAAGATGTAGATCTTCAGAAGTAGATTTGAGACTTTGAGGATGACAGAGGATGAATACATTGCAAGTTATATGCTCTAGGTGCATGAAGTTGTTTTTGGCATCACTGGTCTTGGTGGAGAAGGAAAATAAAGTGAGATTGTAAAGAAGATTTTGATATCTCTCCCTAAATCCTATAGTCATAAAGTGTCAACCAAATTGAAGAATCCAAGGATTTGGATCATTACTCTGTTGATAAAATATTTTGTGTTCTTACTGCCTTTGAAATAAGATAATTTGATATAGATGCCCCAAAGAAGGAAGCTTCTTTGAAAGCTAACAAAAAGATTGAAGATGAAGTTGTTGATCAAAATGATGACTTTGATGAGGTTGAAGCAAACTTTGTAAGAAGATTGAAGAAAGGCATTGACAAGTACAAAGGTAAGTTACCTTTTAGATTTTTCAATTGTGAAAGAATTGGTCATTTTGCATCTAAATTTCCTTATAAAGAATCAAATGATAATAATAAAAGAGATAAGGTTAAAAAGAGTCTCTACTCCAAAGAAAGAAGTGGTTCCTTTGAAGATGAGGAGAGTGTTTCAAATGATGAAACCCTCTTTATGGCCTTCAATATTGCTAACAAAATATGTAATATTGAAAAATGTAAGGAGTCCAACTCCTTGAGTGATGAGGACATGTTCTCTTTTGATCTGGATCTAGAATCAATGGAACCTAAAGGTTGGGACTTCAATTCAGATGATTGAGAAATAGATTTTGAAGGAAAACTTCACTTTGCTCTGAAAGACCTAAATGAAGCAAGAATACTAAATCAAAAATATGAGAGCTTGCTTGAAAAATCAAAGGAAGAAACTAACAAGCTAAAAGCTAAATTAGAGGGAGGTAAAGAATGTGAAATCAAAATAAAAAGGGTAGAAGGTATGATCTCCGATTTGGACGTAAAGGTTGAAGAAGGCAAAAGGATTGAAGATTGCTTGAATGAAAAGCTCAATGCCAAAATAATAGAATGCTTAAAACTTGATGAGGAGATTGTCTCTCTGAGAAATGAATTAAAAGGGGAAAATTACAAGTTAACAAAGGAGAAGAGTCTGATCTTGATAGCTCCAAATCAAATGAAAATTCCGAGACAAAGGAGGATAAATTATGCACTGAAGATTCTAAGAAGAATGCCTCTAAAGATGCAAAGACTAATCAGGATAGCAAGAAATAAGATGGATTCATCCTTGTACAAAAACAACGGATTCAAAAGTTCTCCACCTGCAAGACAACATGTTCCTATCAGGTTCAATCTATGTTTTCAAGGTTACTATTTTCCTTACAATAAATTTGGGCATAAGGTTGTTGATTGTAAAATAAGACAAAGAAGGAATGATAACATGGGTAGAAGATCACTTATGCCTCAAAGAAACAATACTACCTTATTTGATGGATATTGCTATGCTTGCAATAACTATGGTCACAAGGTTGATGAGTGCAGATCTAAAATGAAAAAGAACAACTTTATTTCAAAGCACAACATTATGTGCTACAAATGCAATAAGATGGGACATAAGGAAAATTATTGTAGAAGTGGTTTTGTAAAGCCACCGGTTCAAAAAAAGGATGAAACTCCTAATCAGTAAAGGAAGGATAATGGAAAGGTCTAGAAGGAAGAAAAAACTCAAGGAAATGAGAGGACATATGATTCTTCACTTGTGCATTCTACACAAGAACCCAAGAAAAACTGAGATAGAGCATTATCTTAGGGGGAGATTTCATTTATAGAAATTTCAACCCCCTGAAAAGGACATGTTGCTATTAAAGACTTCAACATGAGAGAAGAATTGGTTCAGAACAGTTGATGTGCAGATTTGTAGTGGAAGGATGAACCTTTGTTGAAGGTTCTAGTACAAGTAGAAGATGTGCAGAGATAGGTACACTTGTTTTGATTGATATCAATCTAGATTGGTGTACCGCATATGAAGATAAGCTTCACGAGTTGGTCAAGGATTTTACAAAATATTTATCTATTAAGGCAAAGTCATGGTGTGTTGGTCCGCATCCCTCCACTGAGCAAGAATTAGTCTTGTGGATTAGAAGATGAGTTAATCAAGATGTGAAGGTGTTATATCCAAATGTTCAAGTCTTTACACCTTCTGAAGTAAAATATGTAAGTAACAAATTTTTTGCCTATGCTTTAGCAGAGTAAAGTGACATTGAAGGCTTGTTGGAATGCTTCACATTTCGCAAGAAAGGATGATTTGTCCATACAATCTTGTGGACATGTTTAGGGATGTTCAAAGCAAGCTACCTTGCTGTATCAGGTGTTTTGGAGGTCCACAAGAACATTTTTCAAATGATAGTGTGCTTCAAATGCCTATCTATTGTATTTAGCCATTGCCTCAAACACTTGTAGTTTTGTAAAATTGAACACAACTAGAATCTTGTGTTGTTAGCTTCATAACAATTTCAATATGTTAAAATTTGTTGTGAATGTTCTACATGTTTAGTACTTTCAATTTGATTAAGTATACTAATTAGTTCAAAATTATGAATTTTATTCAATTTTATAAGATAAAGAATTTTCAAAATATTTATTTTGACCTCAACTCAACAGGGACAACATTGTTTTTTGCATTACAAAAGAAGATATTTCCAAGATGTGAGAAAAATGTTGATGGTTGAAAGTCAAATGTAATGCTCTATTGATAAATTGTCACATTAATTTAAAATGAAATTCACTATTCAACATAATCACATGCTTGTAAAAACAAACATAGATTTTGATTATTATCAACTATTAATTCTATTCCTAATGCAAATTGTAACTTAATTGTTGTGTTGTAAACATTAAAAGACATAACTAAAGAAAAACAAAATTTGACAAAACACAGTTTATTTTTAATGCATCAAATACTTTTACATGCTCTCAAGAGAAAGCTTGAATAATTGGTAATAGATAGCAACTAGCAACTGCTCCAATAAAAATATTAAAAATTGTATTGGCGTTCCTATAATAGGGGAGATGACCCAATACCTGAGCATGTTTCAATAGTTGTGATAGTAGTTGTTTATATAATGCCCAATACTTTTATCAATATTGGACCAATAATTGTGACTTTAAAGTTGTTAGTGTTGATGATGACTACCCATAATTAAACAAAATGTATTCCTTTGATATAAAAAACAACCAATCATGTGATTCCACATTAGTGCTCAATAAAACATGCTGTGAATGCACAAGTATTGGTCTCACTTTTTTTTTGGGATTTTTTGGACACCTTGACAAAAAGCATGCTATGTGACATCATATTTGATGATGTGGCCTTGAAACCTTAGTTATAAGCAGGGGACTTGCCAAGTAAGCCGTTGTAAAAAATTGGGAGTGATTTGAAATTTCCACATAGGATAATTAAAAGCACGAAGTTAGGGTGCTCAACTACTGGATCCCCTCCCCTAGCTCTATTCAATTGCAAATACAATAATGTCTATGACCCTACAAAATTCACCTCCACCTTCTAGTCCATCCTTATTAATTTTGTTACTGACTTTTTATTTTTTATCATTTAAAAAGACATCATGAATATTACATTTGTTATTAATTATCAATTTGACATGTAAATGTTCATCAAATTTAAATTAACAAATGTTCGTAGTAAACACATTCACATATTTACAATTCAGAATGAATGACCATTATAATTCTTTATAAGAGTTACTTATCTTTAGCTCGCACAAGTAGCGGAGTTGGCTTGGGCCTTGGGTTTGCTCCCTATTGATGTCAGGTTCGACTTTGCTCCTGGGTTTACTTAGTTGAGACTGGCTTGTGGGCTGTATGATCCCCTGCAAGAAGCTAGTCTCGCTTCAGCTCACCCCCTTAAACACTAGGCTGGATCACGAGAACGTTAATAAAAAAGAAAGAGTTGGTTTAAGATGGGAGGTAGCTTAAAAGTTCTAAGTGATTTTTTTTTGAGGGGTGCGAGGGGTGAGGGGTGGGGCCTTGGGACCAAAAAGTCACCTCTACCTTTGACATTTTGTGTGTATATATTTATATGAGGTCTAATTTATTATTGTGTTTCTCATGAATATGTTAAGCTTTATCTCAGAACGGAACAGCCGCCATTCTTACCGCTGAAGCTTTATGCAGCAGGGGACACGCTTAAAGTACCCTCCACAGCTTTTATTTTGTCTACTCAAAATAAGTAAAAATATACAGTATGACAGAGGTGACACAGACGATCATGACGATGTTAGTTAGATCTCATAGCAACTGCACATGCAAGTATAGATTTAGCAGTAAATTCTTTCTGATCTCCCTGGCGTAGACTGTCTGCTTGTCTTTGGCAGTTTCTGAATGGAGAGTGAGGGGAAAGTCCTGCTGTTTGCTGATTACTAAAAGCATTTTCAAAATATATATTGTTTTCTATTGATGAAAATTTGCAGGGATAATGAAGTATTTTATCTATTGAATTACTATTTTTAAATTAATTAATGAATTGTCATAAAATTAAATTATCAAATTGTTTATTTTGTTCAAATATAAATTTAATTTGGGGCAGAGGGTTTAGTTGGATTGGCTAAAGCATCATGTTACAGGTAAGAGATCAGAGGTCTAGTCTCCTCTTTGTCCCCATGGTATCAGAGGGCATGTCGTGCCAGCATCATGAGTCGCCTGAAATCATGAGGTCTAGTCTCCCCTCTGTCCCCATGGTACCAGAGGGCATGTCGTACCAGCATCATGAGTCACCTGAAAAAAAGTAAGTTTACCAAGCGCACTCCAGTTAATAAGGGGGTTACCCAATTCCTACAGTCTAAAAAATATATTTAAGTCCATTAAATCAATATTAATTGTCTATTGTAATTAGTCACTTCATTACAATTTAAACACATAAATTTAATATTATTTTTATTAAAAATTTAATTGTAAAAAACTAAAACACAACAATACAATATTAAATATATTTGTTTGAATTAAACCATTTAAATATTTTCAATAGAAATGAAACATGTCCTACAATTAATTTATGAGTATATAATTAAATGAACAAGAAAAATAACAATTAGAATTAAAGAGCTAAGACTAATAAATGAATTTAAAAAGAGTGAGGTTAGAAGTGCTTAGCTATTTCAATACAACTGTTAATTTACTTTGTGATACTACCACTAATGCAAAATAATTCAAATATGATGATGAAATGATGACTACAACATATAAATAGATGAATATTGATGCTTCCTACACCTTAGACTATATTTTGTGCCCATGATCCAGTCCTTATGGAATACTCTTATCTTATTGATAGGAAACTATCCTCTATTATTGCATTCACTTATAATCTTCTTTCTTTCTTTGTACCTACATTTAAAATAGGGATTGCACTGAAAAACAACTTGAGCTTTGTTGTGTGTAAAAGAGAAGATTTATTGGCTTCTTGATAACAAGTCAAACTTCTTTTTTAGATATAAAAAATTAGAGCTACATCAAGTAAATAATGTAATACATATGTGCCAATGCTAATGCAATGCTTTAATGTTGATGCATATGCTTTATGATTGTATCTCTTAATATTTTAATGACTACTACCAACCTAAGAATATTAGTAAATATACAATCCTAGATGTTCAAATCAAGGTGTTTTGGCATGTGGTTTGATTGACAACAATCAACTTCTAAAAGTGCTAGGTCAAGTCATGATATTTTGAATTTAAGTGGGTTGAGTTGAGCTATGATGCAATGCAGTCCAAGGGAAATGGCCACATTCCTAGGTAAGGGAAAGGCTCTATTAAATGATTAGTTTAAAATATTAGGCAAGTGCATGGAGATTGAGGACTAAAAATGAGTCAAATATCATTTTAATAGGTAATACTCACATTATTAAAAATTGTAATCACATTATTAAAAATAAATACACATTATGAATTAATGACAACTGAGGGCATGATGTGTGAACATGCAATAACATATCTGTGGCATTTAAAAAATTATTTTGATGGGTGTGTAATACATCATGGATGCATGATGTCATGAAAACATAATGTAGTCATGCTTCTTAAATCAAAATTTACAAATACCATCACTTAGGATTAGAATTAGGTTGGATTTCCAATCATGAGGATTAGATTGGTAAGGAGAGTGTAAAATGTATTTTTTCAACAAAACATATAGGCACACCATCTCTTCATCATGATTAACATTACATATCATGTAATGAGATTTTGTGAAAATATCATTGCACCATTGAGCTAGTTCTTATATTTTTCTATATAAAAATAGATTAATATTTTAATCTTTATTTACTTTCATTAGTGTATGCATATGCCAAAAAATATGTATTATTTTTTTTATAACTTTTGATCTATTCATTCAAATTTTTAAAAAAATCATATCATCACCTCTTACATGTTTTTAAAAATAACATATCCTAATTTCCTTAAGAAAATAAAAGATATTTTTAATTGGTGACATTGAAATTAGATGATTAAATTGTTCTTCTATATGTGGCCCCTTTACCTTTTAATTACAATTCACAATGCTCAAAATCTATATTTTTGATCTTTTACAAATTATGTTATGCTTGGTCTAATTTAGGCTGTGATGTTTTTCTTAGTCTAGTTTTGTTTTAACTTTTTATCTTTCCATGGTGATTTCCTTGTTTTTAATATTGAAATTGCCTTTAGTTTTTTCTCTTTTCTTTTTCATGGTAGGTTCTTTATTTTTATTTTTATATCTAATTGAGGCCTTTGTTTAATACTACAATTTATGTTCTATGGTTAGTTACATAACTCATTTTCTTGTAGAGAAGTCCTCTTCATTTTCCATTTCTTTATTTTGCGGGTAACTAACTTAATGAATCAACATTTACTTCTTGCAAGCTTGTAGTTAAACACTTTACTAAAAATACATTAAGGTCTATGTTCAATTTATACTAGTTGTGAGAAAATGAAGAAGAATAAATGGTATAATTTTGATTTGGATATTTAATCCCTAACCAGTTATCTCTCATTGATCAATGAAAGCTATTAAATTTTCCTAAAAATTAATGAACCATGACAAAAAGAAAATTGATTAATGGGATTCCTTTAATACAACTAAGTTAAAAAAATACTATAAAGGTACATAGGAGTGCTATATTAATGATCAAGAAAGGAATACATGTGTTAATATTGGGAAAAAATAGATAAAATGTTTTCACTTGCTTGGATTTTCTTTCATTGTTTTCCCTTGGGCTATGGATCTTGACATGATTTTTTAGGCCATTGATTTGTTACATAAGAAAAGGAAGCTTAAGTATTAAGTGTATTTAAAAATTTATTTTATATGTGCTCACATTAGTTTTATTGGAAGCAGAGGGGAATCTAATATGTCTTGACTTTGTTAGATGAAGGGGTAAAGTATAAATGTGATGTTGGTTAGTACTATAAAGAATAAATGAAATATTATCAAGTTTCATACAATGAATTGAATATGGCGGGACACATTCAAATATTCCATAAAAAAATAATTTTAAACATTGTGAATTAATTATGTTCTATCTGTCACGACAAAGGCTAAATAAATAAAGTAATTGTAGAAATCTTTACCTATATTTGTTTACCCCTTGTTGGATTCCTCATCTTGATTTATCAAGACCATTGATCATGAAAAAAATTTAATAGATAGGAGCCATTGCAAGAAAATGATGGATACAAACGAGAAAGATATGTGTGGATAATTCTTAATTACCTTCTATGAAATTTAGGACTATAAAAGATTGATTTGAGCTCCATTTGAGTATGTCATAACCCATAAATAATCAAAGTTAAGCTAAGGTTGGAGGATGTGATGAATAAAAATAAAGTTTAGTGGGAATTATGTGGTTGACTAACATTTAGTCAAATTGAGATAATGTGGGTAGTTTATTATATACATTCACGTAGAACATTACCAAATGGAGCTTGGTGGCATTCAAATGAAAACATTGAGAGGCCACATGACAAGACCTTGTTGATATATAAATATAATACATTAAAAAATTTCTGTAGATATCCACCTCATTTTCTTGTTCTTGTTCTATCAAGAGATCATGCTAGGTGTAACACATGAGGAGATATAAAGGGTTTTTCCTAGATGAAACCTAATGCATGTTTCAATTGGACTATTCCCCACAGAATTGAGAAAATATTTATCATAGTTACATTAAATCCATGGAAATCTATCATCTCATGTGCTCAAATGTGTATTATCATACACACATAAAAATTTAAAAGAGTAAAATCAACCAAATTTATGCATCCAATTGTATTTGGTATGAAATTATACATAGATCAATCTAATTAAGGTATTAATATATCCCACAAGGAGTGCCAAAAATGGGTAACACTTGATTTAGACCATTGCCACTTGTAATTAAGGAAAGAAGTTTGAAAACACATGGTGAAAGAAGAGACACATTGATTATCACATGATGATGTTAGTATTGAACATAATCATGATTAAAATATTTGAAAACTATCCATGATGATAAAAATAAAGCTATTTTGGTGCTTTTTCATTGGCATACTAGGTATATAAATTCTCTAAAAAAAATTGATGGATTGAAACCAACAATTCAATGAAATATGAGATGCATCACTTAATATGTTGGTCAATAACATCACATATATTAGTGCAAACTAGACCTTTCTTACTGTGAAGTGTCATGTTGTATGTAAATAGCACACCTC
Organism: Sequoiadendron giganteum; assembly: GCA_007115665.2. Lineage (NCBI taxonomy): Eukaryota > Viridiplantae > Streptophyta > Pinopsida > Cupressales > Cupressaceae > Sequoiadendron > Sequoiadendron giganteum. The sequence goes on from CM021109.1 coordinate 592,395,717, forward strand.
TCAAATGAGTTGTTGTTATTGTCTTTAAATAGGATTGTAAAGATGGCCATGCTTCTATAAAATTTGGTCAAACAATTAATGATTGATATCTTATTCACCTTACATTGGATTATTATAGTTTGTTACGAAATCTTGATTAGTTTAGGTGAGGGTGACCTTTTTGAACATTTATGACATTTAATATTAAGAACTATGATCAAAATTTGGGTAGGGGGAGGTCTAAGATAAATTTTCAACCTTATTTCCTTTTCCCTTCTTGACTTTACAAACCAAATGGAATTGATTTAATACACCACCAATTTCATGTAACTTGAGCATTCTCTAGCTTGGTTTAGGTATGTGAAAATTAAGTTATGTATGACCATAGTGAATTTCATTCTATTTCCTCAAAATATAATTTTTATATTATTTACGTAACATGTAAAAAGGTAACCTTTTTTATAAATTTTATTAAGAGTGACTATATGTAAAATTATGTGTATTATATGATGTAAACCAAGGTTATGTCAAGGTATCTAATATGTAATGCAAAATTACATTCAAATTAATAGAATCAAGGCTATCTCCAATTAAAAAAAATTGACTAACAATCGCTAAGTGGGCTAGGAAATATGACACATTTCAAATGATAATTAAATCCAAGCTAGTTGATATAATATAGACTCGAAAATTATATAAATGCTATGCTAGAATGTAGAAAAAATAAAATTGTAGGGTGATGATGCATTCAAATTAAAATGTTCTTAGTTACAAAATTTTCTAGAAACTAGATTCTACACTTCCCTAGAAAATATGGGGTCTATGATAAAAAGTGGTGACAAAGTCCAAAGTTGGATGGCTAGGAATTGGTAACTCAAGATTGGAAATGTACAACTTTATGGGTTTCTTCAAGCCTGTCTAATGCCCCCGATGACTAATTGATATCTATCAAAACATAGTAGAGAAAGTATAATTAGAGGAAAACCTATAAGGGATGAATGCATGATAGTGGAAAAATAAGTGACATAGGATCATAAGAGTGAATTCACCTAGTAAATAATGTGATGAGATCCTAAAACTAGAATGACATGAAGTAGACATGAATATGTGGTAAATTATATGTTTTAAGATTTATATCTATAACTTAGAATGTATAGAAATTATATAAATAATTATAATATTAATTCTTGATAGAAAAAGGACTTAAAAATTCAAAATCAAAAGGATTTTACCTAAAATTTGGATGGTTTAGCATTTTTTGGTCATAGATGGCCAAATTGGGAAGTATCAAGGACCTCTGCAATTGATTTGGGTTGATTTTAAGATGTTTTTTGGCCATGTTTTATATACGTGATGGCTAGGTATAACTTTGGGTGGCCAGTAGGAAGGCTAGGTTCAAAGGTGGATAGCCAATAAGAAGGCTAGGTCCAAAAGTGGATGACCAATAGGAAGGCCCCTAGCTTAGGCCCAAATTTCATGACGATGACCAATAGGATGGCCTTTGATTTTGGACACACTAGTCTAAGATGGTTTCAATCTAGCGTAGGGGGAATGAATTTGGATGAAAATGGAAGGGCAATGCATTGGAAGGGATGTAGGAGTGATGAAGATGAGACACCTACAATAAATCAGAAAATATTATCAATTAAATATAAAACCCTTCAAATAAATGCATACCTTGCGTGAAAACATAAAAACAAGGACATAGCTAAAAAGAATGCGAGTGAGAAAATTATCTAAGCATGATAAAAATATTTTGATGTATATCAAGGATAAATCTAAGTAACTCATAATATTTTTGATATACTTTAAAATTGTTGCACTAAAGCTAAAAATATAAATCCCTAATGATCTATGCCAAAATTTACTTTTTCTCTATTAAAATGAGACAAAGGTTGGGACTATTCATAGATTTTGTGAAATAATTTGGAGAAATTGCCATTGGTTATGGATAGGCAAGGAATTACATGATATCCTATCCAAATTATTTCTTGAGATTCCCATTGGTTATGGGTGGGTATGGACTTAAATGATATCCTATCTAAAGTATTTCTAAAAATATTAAAAATTCAAGGGTGAGTTGGTGGAAGTCAATGTGGTGGTGGTGACCTCCAATAAGGTTCAAGCTCTATTTTTTAGTGAATGATAAATTGCAATGTTTGCATCTAAAAGTGATTTTTTTGGTAGCAATTTTTCTCATCTAGACATGTTTTGGGAAGGGAAAATGTGGGAATCATATGAGAACTTCACCTAGCAATGAAAGATTAAAGGGGAAACAAGGGGAGAAAGGGCCAATAACTTAGGAAACATAGAGGGGAAGACTAGGACATGGGAGTGGGACTATTATTAAGTAAAAATCATTACGTGGGAAACATAACAATGTGTAAGACAACATGGGAAGGGGAAAAGACATAGTTAGGAGAAAACATAGGCTATGGAAAAAGTCTCAAATAGAATAAAATACACATAAGGGAAGAAGGGGCTAAAATGATGAAAAATGTGTGATAAGTGTATACAAATACTTCATCTAACTTGAGCAATCTCTAGCATACTTCAATTATGTTGAAATTGAAACAATGCATGACCATAGTGAATGATAGTCTTCTTCCTTAAAACACAATATTTGCATTATTTGACAAGTTGCTTCATGGTGTATAATTTTTTGGCTATGTGTGGTAGTGTTGAACCATGTCACCAAATATCTTGAAGTGATTTATGACTAGATGTTCATGTTGCACCTAGTGAAAAATCCAATACCTTAAATTTAATTTGAATGATTAAAGTGACAACTTACACATGAATAAAATTGATATTTCTTGAGCTCCACAAAGATTCATAACAAGACATGTTTCCACTAGAAAACAACCTTAGCTCACATTACTTATTCAACAATCATTAAATTCATGAAAATATAAGGAGAAATATGTGTCACAATCTTGTAAGTCCAAGAAAAATACTAATCTCTATGAGACTGTGTGAAGTTACCTAGACCCAAAAGAATTTGATTTTTTATAGTTCTACCTATATTATACTTGTGTGCTCCCAAATGTGCACTTGTCTAAGTTGGTTTGCAACTTGTGTTGGTGGTCTCTAGCATGCATATGACATGTTAAACATGCTACTTGATGAGAAATCATCGAAGTAGATGGTGATGATTGAGTTATTAAAAAGACCAAGCACATTATTGTAGTTGAAATATAGGTTAAACCAAAAGGTATAACCCTCTACTCACACGATCCCTCTTTTGCTATAAAAGTTGACTTCAAAATATTTTCAAAGTTAGCACAAAATTAAATATAATTACTCCCAAATTTTATTGAAGATGAGAATATTATTGAAGTAGAAAAGAACCAAAGACATCATTTATCAAATATATTAATATTTTTGACATATTGATTATAATAAAAGGCATAACTATCTACTTATACAATTTTCTTTTTATCATAAAAACTATTTTTCAAACATTTTCAAATTTAACATAAATTTAATACGATAAAATCTGATATACATTAGAATTGATCATAACAAGACTACCAATTCTCTACTATATTTTTTATTAATATACATAACCATTAACAAGCATACACTACATGCCCCCATGGGTTAGAGGAGTTGGTTTGAGTCTTGGGTTTGCTCCCCGAGGTCTTGGGTTCGACTCTCTCTGGCATGGAAATCACCCCGCTGTGGATGTTGGGGGGCTGCGTTGGTTACCCCATGGCCGCAGGGATTAGTCTCGCCCCGTAAAGAGGGGATACCCTGACAACACCAAAATAAAATAAAATACACTACACAATTTTTAACATTTAAAATAGAATATTTAACACTTTTAAATGAAATAATAGACAAACTAATAAGTCGCCATGTTAAAACAAGCAGATTGGAAGTTCCATTCATAACCAAAGACTTTAGTAGTCTAAATCTGCTTAATATGTTTAAGCTGGACTGATGTGAATAACCTTCCCACAAACCATCTCTCTATGAGTGACCATTTTTCTATGATAAACGATTCATGTATATTAACCCACTTTGCATTCTCACCATTTATCCAGATTGTTTATACTAAGAGGAAGTCATTAATCTAATGACAATTTCTCCATTTCCCAAGACAATGATTCCCCAATACCAAAATCAGGAACTCAATGCTATCCAACACACAACAGAATAGAAGATACAGTTCACTGGCTTAAAAAATTTCAGACCATTGAACAAATCATTAGCCATTTAAAACATTACACACTCCCTTATCAATTTAGTTATTAATTTAAGATTATATTTAAATACTTAGATCTTTAGTTCGTTAACAAAGTTGAATAATTTTGAACGAATTCATTAAGACTAAGTCTTGTTCAATTCAAGGTTGTCTTCAGAAACTTTGAAAAAATAAATACAACATACAAAATAAAATTAGATTGACGGAATAGATACCTCAGTCCTCGACTCTCACTGAATGGCCGAGGAATGAATTCCCTGAATCCTTAACTTTATGTCTAACATATATAATCACAACATAAACTTTCTTAAAATACAATTACCACTACTTAATATTCTAAATTTCTATTGCTTTCTTCCCTGCTTCTAATGCTGCTAAGTTATGCGTGATAACATCGGTGGCACAGATAGAATAAACAACATAAATTTTGTTATCCCAAGTAGAGCATTGAAGACTGAGATTTTGAAGAATCCAGAGGCAAACACATTATATATGTTGATTTTGATTTCTGTTTTTTTGTATTGGTAGGTGATTGAATGTGATTGCAAAGGAATGTTGTTGATAAAAGGTCACATGCAGAGCAAAAATGCACAAGCGTTTATAACGGCGGTTGGTGTGGCACGAGACATATACAACACAACAATTACTAATGCCAAGAAATACCTTCCTATGTAAATTGTCTCCCTGAATCTATCATCAGCCTGCGTTACCTCGGCACGAATAGCCTCAATTTTTGTTTTTATTGATACGTCAAACACCAAAGTGTATGGGACTGCAGTAGTCTATATTTGATGGTCGTATGCTTGTATTTAGAGATTTTTGTTATAAAATATGTGTATACTGAAAGAGCTAAATGATTAAATCTGTAAATCTAAATCAGTTTTTCAACATGACATCAATGAAGTTTTTCTAAAATGAATACATATACAATAACAAAAATTAAATTATGAAAAATCCATATGCATTCACAAGAAATTCACTCCATTGTTATCCTCTTTCACAATATCTTGCATTTGCTTTCAGATTTTACAAGCAAAAGCACAAGAAGCTCTGCGGAATCGGATGTGATCAGAATAAGATTGAAATTCATGTATATGTCAAAATGTGAGGAAGAAGCATGCTTTTATAGCTGAATTCATGGGATGAGTCCACATTTTGGGAAGAATGTGGGATAAAGGATTAGGTGGGATTTTTATGACTTTTGATAAATGCATAGAAAATCTGAAATTTTTAATGATTCTGTGAATAAAATTAGTGAAAATGACTATGCAAATAGTGCTTATAAATGATTATTTAAATGTTTTAATGAAACAGATTATGAATGATGATAAACGCCTATGAAATGGTTGAATGCTTATGTAAATGTGTTTATGAAAGACATATTTAATTATTTAAAAATTAAATGAAATGGATCAATGAGATATGCAAATGGTTTTATGAATATGGCGATATGCAAATGATCAGATGAAGCATGCAATGAAAGATAGATTATGCAAATAATGGAATAAGTCATGCAATAGATGAAAATGATTATGAAGGCATTTTTATGCATCTATATTTTTCCCCTCTTTGAGACAATGTAACTTGTCGCATTGTTTCAAAGAAAAAGATATGCCCTAGTGTAAGGGAAAAAATGATGAGGATGACGAGGAGGTATTGGTATGCCCCCTTGAGAGGACATGCGGGTTCAAAGAACATGAGTGTGCTCTCGAAATGGATAAGAGGACTGAGAGATGACGAAGAAAATAGATAAGGATGATCAAGGAAAAATGAAGTGATGAAGGAAATGGATGATGGAAGAAAGGATAGATGAGAAGTAAAATGAAGGTGATGAAGCTTCTTATGCTTTACTTCATCATCATAGAGCGGTAAAATATGACAAATGGACAACAAACACCATGACATGACATAGACCAAGATGTGCAAGGTTATCCATATGCAGAACAGATAGTCACAGACAAGGATGTCCCAACTCATACTAAGGGCAAAGTTGCCCCAATCTTTTTGTCAAGACACACCGCAAACAACAATCAAAGAAAAGACAAGTCATGAGACATCATCGCTCCTCTAAATCCTTCATGGGACATCCTCGAGGTGGCTAGTAACATAATGGAAGAAAATCCAAAAAAAAAGAAGACAAAATAAACCAACAAGGTCAACAACTTCATTTAGATTGTTTGTCAATAAGTGTGTGCTAGTGCGTTAAGGACGAAGTGAGTGACAAGTTGATTGTGTGGACATAGCCTAGTTTCGGGAGAAGAAACATGTCGTATAAGATGTCAAGTCTTGTTTTGATCATGCAACTACTTGTATAAGGTAAATGACAAAGTGTGACAGTGACAAGGTCTGGTTTCAGGAAGGACACATATTGTATAAGACCATTGGTGTTGATCGATTTGACTGGTTTGATTGATTTGACAAATGACTGATTTGACTAGGAGACTTGTTGGTTTGCTTGTCTTGTTGATTCATGATTTGTGTTTGAAGTTTAGATGATGATGTCACGTCTGATTTAACAGTTTGATTTATTTTGACTGACTCGATGAACCCTAAAAGATTGACCTAGGGGGCCTCGGGGGCTCATCAATAGATGGCCTTGCTTATGCAGCAATGCATAGAGACCTCGTAGTTCGACATGACCCTTGACTTTGTTTCAATGACAAAAGACTGAATCATGATTTTATTAAACACCTAAAGACTGACCTAATGCCTCGGGGGCACATTGACAGATGGCCTTGCCTATGTCTAGTCGTAGAGGCAACATAGTGTGACAACGACAAAGACTAACATGACTGACTTTGACTCTGATTGTGTTTTTGGGTTTTTCGCATGTTTTAATTATTTTTGGATTTTTGAAGTTTTATGTTTTTTTTGGATTTTTGAGAATATTTGATTTTGTTTGGATATTTTCAAGACATTTTATGATTTTTATGGCTTTTTTTAGGAGATTTTACGATTTTTATGGCTTTTTTCAAGACATTTTATGATTTTTTAGGGATTTTTTTCAAGACATTTTATGATTTTTATGGCTTTTTTCAGAACATTTTATGATTTTTATATGGCTTTTTGAGTATAGCGACTTCCAATGATAAATGCAGAATCCAGTGTAGGTCAAGGATATTGCCCTAGTTGGGTATAAGACGAACCAATAGGAATGGGATGGGACAAACTTTATCATGGACGAAAGGTGCAGGAGAAGGACACAAGACGTCAACCATTTGGAAGTCATGATAAGGATGACAAGGCATGAAAATGGATGTTAAATGGGAGATGATGGAAAGTAAAGGCCTTAGTATGAATCAGGACAGAAGACCAGATAGAGTGATAGTAGATGACTGAGCGAAGACTGGCTACGCATGGAACGTGTTTGCTAGGTTTTCACCATGGTACTTATCTAGGGCACCTGTTTACCAGGTTTTCATCGTTGGACGAAACTTTTCTCTTTAATTCTTTTTTTAGGACTTTTTCTCATTTTTTTGTATTTTTTTCAGGACATTTTCTCATTTTTTTTGTATTTTTTCAAGACCTTTTCTCATTTTTTTGTATTTTTTAGGACTTTTTCCTAGCTCTTTGAAGCTAGGTATAGCATTGCTAAATTCCAGATCCATATATTTCCTTGACGATGCCTTGATCTTGTGTGGATGACCGTGCTGGAAGAAAGGACCCGATCGAGATGAGGAGTACGAGTGGCAAATATGAAGGACGATAGATGTGGCAGATAAAAGAGGCTATGGTAGGGATCCCTAATGTGTACACTATATGGGACACCATGATTTAGACAAAGAGGAGATTGGACAACCAATGAGATAGAGTATGTGAAGGGGTTGTCGTCAGAGGTCCATTGAAAAACATCGCCAATTGAAGGATATGATGGGTATGTGAACATGGATGGGTGGAATGGAATATATGGTATGAGTGAAAGTGACATGGATAAAGACCTTGGATCAACAAGCTCGTTGTTTGAATTTTTTCCTTGATAGATGCCCCCAGTGATTTTTGATGAAAAGGCATACTTGGAGATTGACTTTTGCTTGCTTTCACTTTTAACTTTTATTTTTGATTTGTCTGATAGCTTTTTATTTTGGCTAGGGACTTGTCTTGATCTTTTTTTTTGATTTGTGCAATAGCTTTTTATTTTGGCTAAGGGACTTGTCTTGATCTTCTATTCTTTTCCTTATGTCTCTTGATGCTTGATCTCCTTTTAAAGATAGCTCATTCATTGGAGCTTTTCCTTTATTATTTTCTTGGGCTATGTCTTGCTAATCCATGTTTGTGATGTGGATGGGTGTGAGTGAGATGGAGGAAGTAGGCGAAGTGACAAGAATGTTTAGTGGATGAATGTGAGTAGTGATGCTATCAATGGAGTCTTTGGGACTATCCTTTTTGATACTGCTAATGACAAAGGAAGCTTCACATCCTTAATGACTTGGTAGAGGCAACAATAGGAGATACATATCCTAGCCCCGTGCAGGTGGGATGGTAGGATGATGATTGGATATCCTCAATGAGATCATGATCAAAGAGTTGGTTATCGTAGATGTCCTGGTCAAATAGGGGGTTGTCATAGACATGAAAATCTTGAGTGGAAGAAGATATGGAAAAGGTTGATGTATCATCAGGGTCCCAAAAGGTTTCAATCCAAGCACGACCATATTTTTGTGTTCCTTTTGCAACTATCTTGACATTAGCATTAGCATTAGCATTGTCATTTGCCAGTAAATTATCCATACGATATTCTCCACATCCCATATCATGGATTTGGACCTTGGGGTTTGATGGCACAATAAATGGAGTGGATGACTTGGTCAATGAAGATGGATCAATGTAGTGAGATGATGAGGCCTCTTGGTTGACAAACACTTGGAATTGAGTAGTCCCTTTCAGATTGCTGCAATATTGAAAGGGGTCGAGATCACCCACGACTGTAATTTTAGTGCCTTCATAAGAAAACTTCAAACATTGATGGTACATGGATGGTACGACCTTCATGGAATGGATCCATGGTCGAACAAGGAGGAGGTTGTATGGTAGTTTGAGATCCAGGACTTGGAATGTGGTATTTAGCAATGCAGGTCCAATCTAGATAGGCAATGCAATAACGCCCTCAGAAGAATGTTCTTCGTCATCATAGGCTTTGATGACAATGACTTTTGTAGTATCCACACATGTTTCAGAGAGGCCCAATGCTTTTACTAGTTTTAGAGTACAAATGTTCAATCTGGGTCCGCCATCTACTAAGACTCATTTGACCTTGTGTTTGTGGATGAAGACCTCAAGGTGTAAGGGGTCATTATGATTTGACTTGGATGTAGAGTAATATTTGTTCGAAAAAGAGACATGATGGGAGTTAGCCAAGTATCCAACCATGGCTTCAAACTGGTTGACGCCCAGGTCAGTAGGAACAAAGGTTTCTTTTAGAGCCTTATCAAGAATAGCTTTATGTGTGGGAGATATGCATAGAAGCTCAAGAATGGAAATATGTGCATGTGTCTTGCCCAATTGGTCAAGAATGTTGTATTGGGCTTTAGATTGTGGTTGCTTTGGAGGAGGACCAGATATGGCAATCTTAGCTCTACAGGTAGTAACAACAATTTCAGGTTGCTTCTTAATGGTGATTGTGTTAACATGATCATCAATAGCTCAAAGGTGGTTAATAATTTTGTAGTCAAAAGAGGTATTAGTATAATTGGCATGGTTGTTTATCTTTTGACCCGAACTGGAGGATTTTCCATGGTCTTGCAATAGATCTTTGAAAATCGTATGGTCTTTATTGGAAGTTGGTTGTTGTCCCTCGACCTCTATGGTTCCATTTTTAATTAGGTCATGAATTAGGTTCTTCAATTGATGACATGACGAGGTCTTATGCCCTTTGATGCGATGGTAATCACAAAAGGCATTGTCATCCCACCAAGAGGGTTTGAATTGTCCTGGGTCGTATGGTTTAGGCTCTTGGAGCTATATAACATTTGATTGTAGTAGCTTCTTTAGGAAAAATTCAATTGGTTTTGGTAAAGGAGTGTATTGTCTCTGTGTGTATTGCCTTGGTTGTCTTGGGGGTCCCCTTTGTTGATTGTTTTGTATCGTGTTAGCTACTTGATTGGAAACATATGCTGTATTATTGTGTGTGTTGGGTGCTTTGAGAGTCAATTTGAGACCTATTCTATTCATAGCTTTGGCGTCTACAACTCCATCGTTTGTTACATTATTATTGTGGGACCAAAACTTGCTTTTGTCGTTAGAGGTGTGTGTTTTTGTTGCCATATGTGAGTTCACCTTGGTCTATTATGAATTTTTCCAATGTCATACCTTTTCCACCAAGTTTGAAAAGTTTGTACAATAATGTACTTGCAGTGGATGTTTTAATTTGGATATGAGATTCTCGAAAAACATGTCAATTTTTTTTTTTTCAAGAATTTCAATAGGACATCTACTTGCCATGCTACACCATCTTTGGAAAAATTTAATGAAAGTCTCACCCTCATCTTGTGTCATGTGGCATAGGGTGGCTATTGTGATATCGTTCTCAATGTTATAGGCATAGTTTTCCACGAAATTGTTGGCTAAGTCATTCCATGATTTTATAGATCCTTTAGGTAGTAATGCAAACCATTCAAGTGCAGGACCAACAAGACTTCTAAGAAATAGTCTCATCAAGTAAGTGTGTTCAAAGGCCACATCTACAAACGTTGTGGTGAATTCCCTTATGTGTTCAAGCGGATTTGTCTTTCCTTTATATTTAGTGAAGTTAGGTATGATGTACCCATTAGGGAATGGTGGCATGTAAATGCTAGGATCATATGGATATGGATGTAAGTCATGCGACATGTATGTTTTCTTTTTTGATAGTTGCATTCCTTTCACTTGTTTTTGTAAAGAAGACAATTATGTTGAAGTGCCATGTTTGTATTATGCTAAGATGACATGTGGTGCATGTGGGGTGGATTTTGACCATGTCCATAGGAATGAACATGTGATGTATATGTTGGAATGTGTGAAGTGGCCGTGTTGTATTACATTTGTCCGTGTGGATTTTGATGTCCAAAAGAGGATCCATATGATATGTTGAAAGGATTTGGTGTTTGGGTCGTTTGTGATCCTTGTCCTTGTTGAAAAGAGTTATGGCCATGTGAAATGTTTATATTTTGACTAGATGGAATGTTCATGTTTTTCCCTTGCAAGGTGTTAGTATTGACAAGAGGACCTTGTGACACATGTGCCGTTTGTGTTCGATTGAGATCCTTGGATAAGAACCTTTCTTGGCTTAGGTTTACCAAGGATGTTAGATGTGGATGACCCTATGGCTTGAGATGATGACCCAAAGGAAGTAAATGCTGAGCCCAAGGGTTGTGTCATGAATAATGATTGTGATGTGGTTTGTGTCATGGACTGTGACATAGATTGTGTTGTTGGGATGGATGAAGTGTTGGTGGTTGTGGTATTTTGGCTTGTTGTTTCAATAGGTATGGAAACTATAAGTTGTGGTGAATATTTTCCTTGGCTTATTTGTGTTTTTTCCTTTGGTGGCATTGCATTGTGTAAGGTATCAACATCAAATCCTTGGGGTAATTTGAATCCATGCAATAGTTTAGCCAAGAATCTTTGAGGGTCTAGCATAAAAATTTCATCCACTAGAGAGGAAACTTCAAGATTTTGAGCAACAACCTCTACCTCTTCTATGTATACATTTCCATCTTTATCCCTAATGAGGAATTTTTCAAAAAGGTTTGTTATCTTTGGTTACTTGTGAGATGAAGGTCCCAAATTTATGTTGTCTTTTGTTCCAAAGGTATTGTCACGAGGATCATTAGATGTGTTGTCAAGATTTAAAGTGGTAGTGTAGTTGTAAATATCTTCATCATCATTAAAGAAATCCATGGCTTTGCACTTCTTTTGTAATCTAGTTTCAACCATAAAAATATTTTCTCAAAATGGGGAATGCAAATGATATGCAATTAAGACTATGTTTTTGGTAATTTTGGAATAAGATATGCCTAAATGAGGGTAATGACAATGTCAGTATAATCTAAAGTATGAAAAAGTCTAAAATGGGAATGATGCTAATGCAAAGCGTTATGAAAAGTATGATATGCAGTTGAGATGACTATGGTATGAACTATGCACCTTTGTTGTGAAAATTAAGGAAGGAGTTACTAGCCAACCTAAGATAGTCTAATGTTTCCAAATGAAATTATCAATGAACTCAAGGAGAGTGGATGAAAAGTGACAAGTTTGACAAGGCGAGCCTTAAATTAGACTGATGAGTTTAAAGGTTACACCGAAATGACAATGACTAATGTGGAAAATGATAGGGTCAATGACAACTTTTCTCTGTAGCAATGGGCCTATAACAAGGTATATGGTAAGTTTCCCTATTCCAAAATTTTCAAAAAGGTATATGCAACCTAATATTTGTTTAAGTGATGAAAGGAATTCACCCTAAGACATGAAAGTAATCTAGGGTACATGTGCAGGATCATGATGGGCCAAAAAGTGGTGATATGTAAGTGATATGATGGCCCATGTGGAGCTGACGAATTTTTTTTTACCCAAAATTTATGAAACAAAAAGGGGTTTTAAAGGAGATTCTCAACTTTCCACCAATATAAATTATGCTTTACTTTGAATTTAATAAATAATTATTATTCATTTTCTATTTGAATTACAACTAAAGTCTTGATTGATAGGTTGATTGAAAAACATCTATAGCTTTCAAACGGTATCAATTTTTTTGAATCCAAAACATGCGTCACATTCTATGCTTCACATACTATAGGATTAAAAATTAATTGAATTTCATGAAGTTTTGACCAAGTTAAGGTGGTTAGACATACAAGTTTTTATATTTTTTAAAAGTTGTAATAAAAAAATCATAATTAATTATTTACTTGGGAAAAAATTACAAAAAAATATGCATCACATTGGGACATGAGTCCTCTACTTATATATAAAATATTATAAAAAAAAAATATCATTTTATTGTGGTTAGGGTGGTCAGATAGACACTACTTATTTTTTCCCTGAATTTTAAGTACCATTGCATTGAAATTTCAAATTTTCACCAAATAGATTATTTTTTAAAATAAACCTAGTAGTTTAGAAACTACATTCAATTTGCTACAGATTCTATTCTTACATATTTTTGAAATAATATAAATCATTTATTCAAATTTTTACGTCAAGTTACCTAACTCTGATTTTATAAATTTTCATTGCCACTTAAGGGTTTATTTTTTCCATGATGATCCTGCACATACCCTCTAAATGAATGTGATGGAATGGTGGGAATGAAATGAGAAAGTCTTTGGTCTAAATAACTTGTTTGGAAAATGTTGGCTCAGTTTGTGTCAAAGTTGAAATGTTATTAGATTTTGGTGTGATGTTTGATTTGTTTTGGCAATGTTTTGAATACACACACGCAAGACACCATAGACACAAAGGTTTTGAGATTGTTTTGGATCGCGAATATTGTTTTATTTTAGCAATGCAAGCACAAATCCTGAGGTTGGAAAGGGCAATATTTGTTGGGTTCCCACTTGGATTAACCAACCATGCTTATTCTTAGCAGATGACTTAGAAGCTTGGCCACACTAGCTCCTCCAACACGACACTCACTTCCTAGGTCAACCAATCTTCGAGTTCTCATGAATCTCCCATGAAGAACTCTTCATCTCTACTAAGAACAGTGAGTATGTGAGACAACTTTAGAGATCCGACCTCCTATGCCAGAAAATAGTGGGATTTTGGTTTCTAAAACAAGAGGTGTCTAGTAAGGGAATCTAACAAAGAGACCATATGTAATAGCCTGAGAACTGGGAGGCCCACTCCCACTCTCATCACTAGAAATTCTCGGTGGATAATGGTCTCATGGCTTGGCTTCGAACGACGTTAGCCACTCCTTGGGGTACAACTTTCGTTCTCTCCCCTTTGATATATCCCACCAGAAAATGTGATCAAGGTCAAACCCCGAGGTGATGAAATCCCTAGGGAAGCCTCTCCTAAAAAAAAGGAGACCAATGTGTATTTCGCGTCACCCAAGATCACACAAGTGTGCAAGGGGATAGGATACATACACACTAGCTCGGGTAACACGGAATGTGCAAGCACACCAAACATGACAAACAAGATTATTTTTAAGCACCAAATGAAATGATTTCTAAGCTATGCAGATAATCAGATTCAAAATCAAGTCTTTGACAAATGTCCTGCATCAAAATCTCATTAGTAATTTCATGCCTCCTTTCTTCGACAAGCGTATGTTTTGATTTCAAGTCTCCGTCAAACGAACCTGCAAGAAAGTAAACTAAATTAGCCTCAAAATATAAATGAAACTAAAACATAAAAAGACATTAATTTAATTGATCAAAATCTAGACTAATTTAAATCTAAAACTTAATCTAATTTTAATACTAAACTTAAATCTAAAATTAAGTTAGACTAATCTAACTAAATCTACCCTAAAAACTAATTCAAATCTCAAATTAAAATCTAATCTAAAATTAAACTCTAATTCAAATATAAAGTTAGACTCTAATTTAAAATCTAAATCTAATTTGAATATAAATCTAAATTAACAAAATTTAAAACTAAATCTAATTCTAAAGTTAAACTTAAAATTTAAATTTAAAACAAAATCAAATTCTAAGGTGAATGGACTCCTGCACTCATCCAACTCTTAGCTATGAATATTGAAAACCTAGAAATAAACAAAATGATTGTATGTTGAAAATTGACTACAGAATAAATTGATCGATTAGAGAATATGCTGAAAATGGAATGATTGCAGGATATATTCAAAATGGATACTGTGATTGCAAGAATATGACATGATTTGTAGGATATTTGCAAGACACTTTACAAAATGGACTTCTATGATGATACGTTCAAAATAGAAAATACTGTGATGAAGGATGGCATCTTACTGAAGCTGCCAATAAGAAAATGTTTGTAGAGTGAAAGTAATTGGACAATGATCTTTGATTTCAAGGAAGCAAGCTAAGGCCAAATCATGTAAGCAATAGGACTGAAAGTAGCATTTCTTTATCTTTAATTTAGGAAAAGGACTGTGGATTCTCCTAAGAACACTCATGCATACTCAAATGTCGACTAAGAATAGCAAGCGATTTACCAACCAAAAAGGGCCATGCATATTGAGATTTCTACAAAGTGACAAATTTGATTAGACAAAGCAAACACATCGACCAATTTTGCGAAAGTGAAAGATCATATAAGAAACTTGATGATATAGAATATGTGGTAGTTGACATCATGGGTACACTTTTAATGGATAATTCATTCAATAAACATGATCTTGTGCATTTTGAAAAAAAACCATGCAAATCATTTTGACAAAATGTTTCCCTTGAAAAAGAGCAACATAGCAAATCACAGACTAAGCGCGTGTATTTTGGTTGCAATGAAATACAAAAATTAAGCTTCTTTATTGAGCTATAGTGCTAATTGGTATAAATATTTCAAGCTGGAACCTCTATTTGGAAACAAGAAAGATTGAGAGGCTTATTATGCAAAATGAGAAGCAATGTTCCGCAAAAACGTATAGAGAGGGAAAAACGTAGGATGAGACTTTTTGCCTCACGGATCAGGTATTGTGACTAGGCATCCACTCTACAGTTACACAAGATTGATGAAGATGATAGGTACACTGATTTCATGCACCTTCCTAGAGATAAATTCATTGATTTTGAAATGGTAAGGAAGGAAAATGCTAACGAGGTTAATCGAGTCACTAGCCATACAAAGAAAATATCAATTGTACACCATTTTCACCAATTCACCTCAGTACTTTCTCAAAATGAATGTTGATAAAAAACCTCAGAGATAAGACGAATTGAAAATGATAAAACAACAAGTATATTAGAGCTAGATGATAGGAGAAATAGAAGATATTCCTTATTATCATTTAAAAGACTGCAAAATAAAACCAATTCATGTTTGTTCATGTCGGGTTCACCATTATGTGCATACTAAAAAATTGAAAGAGCTAAATGATTAAATCTGTAAACCTAAATTAGCCTTTCAACATGACATCAATGAAGTTTCTCTAAAATGAAAAAATATACATATTAAGAAAAACTAAACTATGAAAAAACCATATGCATTCACAAGAAATCCACTCCATTGTTATCCTCTTCCACAATATCTTGCATTTGCTCTTAGATTTTACAAGCAAAAGCACAAGAAGCTCTGCGGAATCAGATGTGATCATAATAAGATTGAAATTCGTGTATATGTCAAAATGTGAGGAGGAAGCATTATTTTATAGTTGAATCATGGGACGAGTCCACATTTTGGGAAGAATGTGGGATGGATTTGGTGGGATTTTTATGCATTTTGATAAATGCATAGAAAATATGAAATTTTTAATGACTATGTGAATAAAATTAGTGAAAATGACTATACAAATGGTGCTTATAAACAATTATTTAAATATTTTAATGAAACAGATTATGAATGATGATAAACGTCTATGAAATGGTTGAATGCTTATGTAAATGTGTTTATGAAAGACATATTTAATGACTTTAAAAATTAAATGAAATGGATCGATGAGATATGCAAATGGTTTTATGAATATGGCGATATGCAAATGATCAGACGAAGCATGCAATGAGAGATATGATTATGCAGATAATGGAATAAGTCATGCAATAGATGAAAATGATTATGAAGGCATTTTTATGCGTCTACAAAATATAAGTACAATTTTAATAAATTGTCATAAATTATATAAAATTATAATTGAATATACATCTAATTTTAAAAATAAGACATATTTTAACATTTAGAAATAATTTTAAATATCAAACTATCATAAAAAAATGTTCGAAATAGTAATACAATACTGTATTCAAGTTTTATAGAGATGAAAATAAAAGGAAACAAAACTTCTAATTTGTAATTTCAGTAAATGGAGTCTTTAATATAAAGAGTTTTGATCAATATTAAAAATAAGAATGTTTTTGATATTAAAAGTAGCAAAACTAGGGTGTTGTCCCTTTTAGAACAAAGCCCGTAGGCTTACCAACAACAGAGTCACAATGATAGAAAATACACAATTGACAAAAGCTCAAACTATGTACCCGAACAACCAATATAAAAAACCGTAGACATAGCCAAAATAGATCCAAGATCCAGAAAATAGTAAGAGTGGACGAACAAACCTATCTAGAAAATAAGAATGTTACTTCTTAAGATGAAAATAATAAAACATTATGTAGGTATATATTCTCCTGTATGAATAAGAAAGGATTAAAGTAGAGTACACATGGAAAACTACACTTTTGTGAAAAGGAGGATTTAATATACTAAATTATTTTTTATATAATAATAAAATTTAATGTTTTTAATATAAAATTTGTATAAAAAGCTTAATAAAATGTTTACATATGAAATTGTTTTTAAAATTTTTAAAAATTAATGTAATTTTTTGATATTTTTAAATTTGTAATATTTTGAAGGAATTTTTGTTATGGTTTTGGTTTTGTTTGGTCCCCATGATCTTATTTATGTCATTTTATTATCTTTGTTACTCTTGTTTCAAATTATAATTTGGTGTACAAGGTTTTCACATATATTATGATTTTTTAAGTTTTCCTTATCTTTTGTCAATCTTTTCTATTTAAATGGCTACTAGTCATAATGACCCAACATTTAGTTCTATCTTATTGGCATCAACATGTAAGAAAATAACACTAAAACACCCTTACAAGTTCATGTTGGTGTAATTAATTATTTAATTACACTTGCATGGGTTTACTTAGGAAAAAGATTCATTTTTAGAAAGTCTTAGTTGGCTTTTCTAGAACTTATCTTATCTAGTTGAAATAAGTAAGCTTATCTAGTTGAGTTATCTTTTAGTTCAAGTTAGGTTTAGGGTTGTGCATGCATTGCTTTTTAAGGCATCTCATCTATCATTTGTAATATACCTCATTTTGATTCCTCGATCAATATTCAACAAGCTCTTTCTTGCATATCCTCTTGTGGAAGGTTTATCTTTGTTCTTTGCAGGTGTTCCTAGGTGTTGAGCTAATTTCTTCAGCTCTAACATGGTATCAAAGCCCTTCCTGCAAAAACCCTTCTCTAATCTGAGGATTGAGCTATGATTGTAAGATCTTTTTGAGGTTGTCTCTTTATCTGGGTTTTCTTGCATGGTCACTTTCAATGCACGAAGGAAATTTGAGCTTATTTTTGAGTCCAAGGCTATCGAAATATTCAGAATCGACTTTTGTTTCACCTAAATTCGACATTTTATGCCAAAGTTATGAGGGTTTGAAGTTTTGCAAGATCTGGAGATTGTAGACCTTCAAGAGAATTTCCACCTTGAATCGACCTCACCATCAAATCTAGAGAGCCTGAGAGATGAAAATCAACATATAATATGCCCTATTTCGGCATTGGTTGTTCGTGAGGCAAATTTTTTTTAATTGGGCAGCCGTACGACCCACCCAAGGTCGGGTACGATTGTGCAGAATAAAAAATAAATATTTTATATGGTTTGCATATTTATTTCGGGCTTATTACAATTTTTTTTGGGCTATTAAAAATAATTTGGAGGCATTTAATTTTAATGGTGGTTTGATTTTTTATTTTCTACGGAGTGGTACCTTCGTACCACCAACATATCCTGTCGGTTGTCCCATCTGCGGCCCCCACCACTGACATTTCCCCCGGCCACCGCTTCTCCCATCCGCCATCCTCTGTAGGTTTGCCGACCACTCCTACTTGCCCCTTCATCCTCTGCCCTGGTCACATTACCGTTCGGGGGCTATCGCTGAGGGTGGAGCCATGCGAAGCGGCGCCACCAGCCGCACCACCATCTCGTAGCCCGCCCACCACCCACTTGGTGGTGGGATTCTTTTTTGCAATATTTGGGCCCGTGCTCACATGGGTGACCACCCGCTAGAGCAAAAGGAGCTGAATTTTCGCCCCCATTTAGCCTGTGTTGTCCTTGATTTGCCCCCTTTTAGCCCTTTTTTTCATTTTTGCATAACTTTTGATCTTGAAGGCAAATTTTTTGAAACAAGATATCATCGAAAAGCTGGCGAGCCCAATTTTTTGCTGGAGCATTTCATTTCTAGATATTTTTAAGTTTGGTGGGATTTTTTGCTCATTGAAGTCGTAGATGCTATTTTCACTCCCGAGCTCATAACTTTTGCACCATTCCTCCATTTTTCGCGATCTTTGCGGCGTTGGAAAAGTCTCTTTGAGCTTTTCAGAGTTTCTCATGCATTTTTTCCAGATTTGGCCCCAGGTATAATTAATTCAATTTTTTGCATTTTGGTACTCTAGTTAATTACTTGGACATGTTGGCACCTGAAAAAATTTGTTCGCATGGGATGGCTTCATTTGGGCAACATTATATGTTTTTTTAGTATTTTTTTCCTTTGTGGGCGTTTTGAGCATCATTTGTAAGCAATTTATTATATGTAAATGCACTGAGATAAAGTGCCACACTATTGTACATGTATTTTGGGGGATTTTGCACATAAGGTTGTGTCATATTCTATACTCGCACTATATTATAAAGTGCCATGGGGGGGGTGTTGTGTAGTGCCTTTGTTTTTTCCATCACACCTTTGTCCAGTGAGTGTCCCTCCATGACAATAGTGGATCCATATGATTCCAGCCTCATGCATGTGTGCTTTGTTTTGCACACCACGTTTTTAGTTGTAGGTGCTTTCTTGTGCACTTTCAGATGTTGTTTCTTCTCCTTCATGCATTACAGGGTGTTACACAAAATTTTAGTGGATTTGTCAGGCTCTCCTAGTTAGCATAATGGAGGGTATTATAATGTTCGTGCTAATGCTTCCTTGGTTTCGCCTTGGAAGGAATATTCCATCCTTAGTTGATCAGTGTTCTTTAGACTATTGGCACTTGTATTTTCAACTTCCATTGGTTGAGTAGTGTCGTTGAGGTCACTCGTACAAACTCATGTGCTATCTGTATTTTTGATCGTTGTTCAATTAGTGTCATTGGGGGCACTCATGCAAATTGTTGTCTTCTGGATCCTAATGATCCTATCTTCAGAGGAGGTTCTTTGGCACCGTAGCAGTCATCTTTCGATAGTTGTTTGCAGATTCTTTTGCTTCAGTGATGTTCTTCATGTCTTGTGTTTCTCTCTTTTGGAGAGGAGTTTTTCCTAGGAGGTTTTCTCCTTTTCTCCGTTTGTGAGAGATTTCTTTTTGCATTTGTGCACGGGTACTTAACATGGCCTTGTTGTCAGGACCCATCTTTTGTATCTTTTCATCTTTTGCATAATAATCTTCTCCCTAAGTTGCACTTATGGGGGGGTGTTGGTGTAGTTAATTATTTAATTAGACTTGCATAAGTTTACTTAGGAAAAAGATTCATTTTTAGAAAGTCTTAGTTGGCTTTTCTAGAACTTATCTAGTTGAAATAAGTAAGCTTATCTAGTTGAGCTATCTTTTAGTTCAAGTTAGGTTTAGGGTTGTGCATGCATTGCTTTATTAAGGCATCTCATGTATCATTTGTAATATACCTCATTTTGATTCCTCGATCAATATTCAGCAAGATCTTTCTTGCATATCCTCTTGTGGAAGGTTTATCTTTGTTCTTTGCAGGTGTTCTTGGGTGTTGAGCTAATTTCTT
This sequence comes from Sequoiadendron giganteum, assembly GCA_007115665.2. Lineage (NCBI taxonomy): Eukaryota > Viridiplantae > Streptophyta > Pinopsida > Cupressales > Cupressaceae > Sequoiadendron > Sequoiadendron giganteum. The sequence goes on from CM021109.1 coordinate 592,416,532, forward strand.
CAGCTCTAACAGTTCATATTGAAATTCATTCACAAGGCAACTCTCTTGCTCTTAATGGTGTTTTGCATGTTCATGATTTTAACAAGGATTTTAAATGGTAAATGAGAACTATACTCTTTTAGGGTATTTTATTAGTAGAGTTCCCTATGAAAATATGCTTAATATTTGAGCCAATTGCACTTGGATACCTCATGGGGTAAGTGTGGAGGCCATCCAAAACCTTCCTCAGGGTTTTTTCCTTTCTATTTCATTGAAGTTTGCTATGCATATTTTGGAGCATGATCGTTGGTACATTCACACCTCTTTATTAGATTTCTCTGCTTGGACTCAAGACTTTGTCATCTCTATGTAACATTATCTTTGAGCCCTTATTTAGGTCAGGTTTCTTGGTCTCCCTTTTCCATTATGACCTTTTATAGACCACATAGTAGCCTCACTAGGACAAATATTTTATGTCAAGAGCAATAATATTTTTTTCTACTCATCCTAAGAAGAGGTTCATGGTTGAGGTCAACATATCTAAGGATCTCACGAATTTTATGTTAGAATTGTGAAAAACATGAGCCACAAGATCAAACAATCAACAAAGACACCTTCCACACAAGAGAGCTACAAATAATAATATGCAATATTCCTCAACAAAAAAAAGCTACAAAATTCAAGAGAGTTAATACAATGAGGGTTGAGTGCTATATAGGAGCAACCCTAAATTATAAAGGGATTAGATCATGACAAGTGTCAAAATATCATGTAATGAGACAAAATGATCTAATAATAGCTCTCTAGTTAACATATAAAATCACTCCTAAGTTTAGCTTAAAGGCATGAGAATAAAATAAACTAATAATTAATTAATATTTAATTAATTATTAACTAATGAATGATTGCTCTAATACCCCCTTTAAGATGAACTTATGGAGTAGCTAAAAACCCTAAAAATAGAATGCTTGATGGGCCTCGACAAACAAGGCCTGGTGAGGTACCCATGTACAAACAAAATATCTCTCAAAGTTGGAGAAAAAGGAGAAAATCGCATGTAAAAAAATCCTCTCCAAAAGAGAGAAAGGTGAATGAAGGGCTGAAGAAGCCTCCAAATCAAGGCGAAGGACTTTAAGCCTCCAACCAAAATAATGCCCCAAAAAAGAGGAACATGTAGAACATCACTAAAGCATGAAGAAGTTGTAGGCAACCATCGAATGATGACTGATATAATGCTGAAATGAAGAACCTCCAAAAATAGGAATACAAGAGTGTCCATATGGTAAATGCTCCATCTCACTGAAATATATGGTAACTAGCCTCTGATGTACACTGCATCTGCCTAGTATGTAAGAACAAGAAATAGATATATAGATCACTCAAATGCAAAACCAAGGAAACATTAACATAAACAATAGAATGACCCCATAGCGTTGAAAAAGGAGAGCCAAGACAGGTACACTGAAACTATGTGAAACCAATAAGTACATGTAGGAGAAACAACTTGCAAATAAAAGGGTGTGCAAACAAAGACACACACACATGAGGCAAGAATCACTAGGATTCACCATTGTCATGAAGGGACACTCACTTGACAAAGGTGTGATGGAAAACCAAAGGCAAACATCAACCTCCCATGACACTTTATATCATGGGTGTGTTCAAGAAGTTGAGTCCACTTTTTGGCCAAAAAGTGGAAGTGTTTTCCTTGATTTTCAGAATTTTTTATATTTGACCTTAAAATTTGAAGTACTTAGAGATGGAATCTTAAAAAAGTCACTAATCATAAAATGTATTACTCAGAGTCTAGTTTCCAAATATGTAATTTATTTTAAAACCCAGATGATACAAATTGATTTTCAATGGCCATTTCTAAAAACCACTGTTTAAAAGTCACTTTTTTTTACCATACCATGCACCTATACACCATCCATATTTTGACCTAAATAATCATATTTTTCTAAATCCTTTCGGGAAAATATTTACAACTCACTGAAGCACACGTTCGATATTTTTTTGAAATTTTTTATTGATAATTTTTAGTTGGCCATATTTGTTGTTTTGAAAAATCGTCATGTACATCATGCATAAGCTGATACAAACTTATCATTTTTTAATTGTTTTTCAAATTGAAAAGAATTGTCTGAAGTACGCTTTCATACAATTCATTTTTCAAAAAATTATTTTAATAAAAAGTTATTAAAATACTAAAAAACCCTAAATTTCAAGTTTATGGACTACTTTCATCAGAATTAATTGAAAAATAGAAAAAAAAATCTAATTGTAAAGAAAAATTACATATTTGGAATCTACACTATCTATAATGGGTTTTAATATTGTCAAAAAATTCTACAAAAAAGTCTTCAAACATATGCCTAAAGTCACTATTTTCTTGTGACATTGACATGACCTTCAACTTGCAGGTCAAACCAAGTCCAAAGCCCAGGTTCGGGTCCCCAACCCTTTTCCTGAACCGGTTAACGGAGCAAAAACCCGACTTGAAATTCAAATTTTACAAAACGGGATCTAGTTTCATTTATAAACAAGACCCCGTTTCATTTATAAATGGGATCCTGTTGACTAAACGGGATCCTATTTCCTATATTTATTATTTTGTCTGTTGGAAAAAGGATCGGGATCCCGTTATGTAATCGAGATCTCATTTACTATGGGATCCCATTCACTAAACAAGATCCTGACTTATAGAATGGGATCCTGTTTATTACACGAGATCCTTATTAGAGTAAAAGGTTTATTACTTAATTATTTTAATTAAGTTACCTTTTATATTTTCTCTTAAGATTAACTTAGTTTGCATTTTGTAGGAATTTAATAACTTCTACATGGCATCGGAGCTCTAACTTGTCACTTCTTGTTCGTCTTCTAAGAGATTCACAGAGCTTCAAGGTTTTGGGGTTTGTCTCTTTGATCTAGGGCATACCTGTTTGATCAGAGCCTTTTGAATCCAAACGAACCTCACCATTGAGTCCGGAGTGCCCAAAAACCCTTAAATCGACTGTTCATTCATTCATTTTGGACATAGTTTAGCCAAAAGGCAAAAAGATTTTGACCCCAAGGCCGTACGACCCCAGGGCACGCAGAACGAGGCAAAAACTTAAAAAAAAATAAAGAAATTCAAAAATCACCTCTAATTTTTGCACCTCCAATTTACAAAGAGACCACCGCTAGGTCTCAGCCCGATGGCCACCCACAAGCCTCCCGAGTGCCACTTGCAGGCCTCCTGAGTGCCACCTGCCCAGGCGGTACCACCGGTCACCCGCCCACAAACTCCAGCCCCTGCACTCAAGTCTCGGTCCCATTGGCGACTGAGGGCCAAGCTCTAAGCCCCCCGCCAGACTTAAGACCCTGCCACGGTTCTATTAAGAACCAGGGGATTTGCCGAGTCCACCAGCCCCTTGGTCCGCCTAGGCGACCAGGGGCTATTTTCTTAAGTCCCAGGTGCTGCATGCAAGGCCTATTGGGCTTTTTTTTGCTACTTTCAGTAAATCGGGTGTAAAATGGGCATATGATCTCCGTTTTTCAAAAACAAGATATCGCCAGAAAGCTGATTCGAAACTGGATCTAGTGGCGTAGGTATTATTTTTTTTATTTTTCCATTTTGCTGTGGTTTTTTCTAGTTAAAGTCAGAACATGTTTTTTGCACTTTGGGGGGCATAACTTTTGCGTCTGGACTCCATTTTTCAAAAAATGAATAGGCATTGGAAAGGTGTTTGAGCGATCTCTTCAAATCTATAGATTATTTCATCATAAAATTTACTAGGTACACCGAATATTGTATGAAGTATATTTTTCTTTTTCTAGCTTTTCAACTTTAAAAATTGTACTAGGGTTTGGGTTCTTGTGTTGTGGGGGGTGTTTTTTTCTTTCTTTCTGTAATCTACATCAGAAAACAAAAAAATCTTCCATAAAACATTTTAAAACTCATTCATTATGGCAAACTCTTCTTCTATTGAGCGACTTTCCCCACATAATTATCACACCTAGAAGGCACAAATGACCAGACTTATCATGTCAAAAGGGTTATGCTCATGCTTGGATGATGTTCAACCTCAGTTGACATGGCCATTTGAGGTTTTTTAGTACAAGAAAAAAATGGATGAGGCCATGGGTTTTCTATCTTTGCATGTTTTAGATAGTCTTCTATTCCATCTAGAGGGGTGTACAACTCCTCGGGCTATGTGGTTGAAGTTTCAGACTCTATTTGGCACCATTAATTAGTTTCAAGCACTTCAGATTGAGGCCGAATTGACTTCCTTAGTATCTGATTCATATCCTACCATTGAGGATTTTTTTGATGAAGTTCAAATCACTACGATCTTTGTTATAGGGTTGTGGTAAGAACAAAATAGATGAAGGGTGCATTTACTTGATTCTCTCTAAGCTTCGTGGTTCATTTAAAAAAAAATCCTCTACATTCTATTCTACTATGGATGCCTTGGGTGCACGCTTTACCATGCCTAATTTTGAGGTGTTCTATGATCAATTGACATGAGAGCATGCCAAGATATCACAGTTGGATGCTCTTTCAGGATCACAACACCAAGCATTGGTAGCACAGTCATCTCAGGGGAAGCAGAAGTAGAAGCAAAAACTGAAACCGAAGACCATAGAGCATGGGGAGGATTCCAGTTCACAGAACACCTCTGATTCACCTTCTCCTAAGGGGGAATCAACAAAGAAAGAAAGACCTAAGTGTGCTTATTGTACTAAGCCAGGACATGATGAGTCTAAGTGTTATGAGAAGAAGATAGATGGATATGCAAAACAGGTTTCATATTTGACAACTCTTCTTGAGAAGAACAATATTCATCACTCTTCTTCATCTACATCAGGTGGCTCTTCTTCTTCACCATCATTCTAGACAGATGGACAAGCCCACCACAAGGGTCATGTATTATGTACAACCACCAGTTCACATTCATCTAGATGGCTACTAGATTCAGGTGCTTCACACCATATGGCATCTTCTCACGACATGTTCTCATCTTTCGAGGCTGCGTCCTCACCACACATATTGATGGGTAATAACACTTATATGAGTGTATGTGGGAAAGGTTCTATTGAAATTGATGATGGTACATTTAGTGATGTACTATGTGTACCATCTTTGTCCACTAACCTTCTCTCCATCTATCATATTGCTCACAGTGGGACATGGAAGACAATTGAGTTCACACCTGATTCAGTGCACATCAAAGACATTCAAACTGGAAACATTGTTGCAACATGGACAATTGAACATTCTTCCTGATTATATGCATTCACACACTTTGGTCCACCATCTCCACTATTTGAGTATCACTCTCTTTCTACAAGAGAGCATGCAGTATCTGAGGTGAAGTTTGGTCACTTGAACTTATGTGTTCTTCCATTTGTTCATGAGACCAGTGTTGAGACTTCTACACCTCTACCTCCTATTGAGATCACATCTATTCAACAAGATTCCTCTTTAGCTATGACTGGCATTGTAGCTCCCCTCATTGAGGCATCAAGTGCAGTTGTTGAGGCCATATCAGAGGATATTCCTTTCCTCACAGATGATAGATTCAACACACCTGTTATCCCATCTTAATTGGAGATTCCATTTTAGGATCATCTTGAGTTGTTTGATTCAACATTTTGTTATTCAGACACTCATAATGTAGTTCAGTTCTCCAGTGAGCATAATCCAAGACTTCCATTTTCACCTCACATCCAGGGATTTCCTCTTCCTCGACCAGTGGATCTATTTCTTCCTCTGAGGAGACACATTGGTTTGATCATTGGCAAAAGGGTTATTTCATTCTGGGGGGGCTTTGGAGTCTCCACTCTCTCTTATGGGGGGGTATCTGATTGTATATCTGCATATGTTCTCGAGAGAGTCTCTTGAGGCATTCCATTTGTACTTTATTTTTAGCATCTCTTTTTGGAGAGGAGTTTTTTCCCACTGGGTTTTCTCCTTTACTCCGCTTTACATAGATTTCTTTGTATTCGGGTACCTAATCAGGCCTAGTTGCCAGGACCTTGGTTTTCTTTCTAGCTTGTAGTTGCATTTCTTTTATGCATTTAGTTTGTAGCTACTCCCTAAGTTCATCCTAAGGGGGGGTGTTAGAGTAAAAGGTTTATTACTTAATTATTTTAATTAAGTTACCTTTTATATTTTCTCTTAAGATTAACCTAGTTTGCATTTTATAGTTTAATAATTATTCTAATTATTAAATGCATCCCTTCTAGGTTTCACTTTAGGGTTTCTTGATCTCCTTCATAAGGATTGATCTCTTTGTATTATTCATTATGTTAATTCATTTTTCTCTTGGAGCTTGCAGAGCACCTTTTATTTTTTCTCTGTATCTCTTTCTCGTGACAGGTTATTTGCATGTAGGTGATTCTTGGGTTCTGTGAAGTTGGATTTCACAAATTCTACAATCTCGAGTTATTTTTGACCATTAAAAAAAAAATTTATTGCTAACCAAGTACACTGTCAATTTTGTAACTTGTTCTATACGACTGATAACGACAATTTCATTATTTTCTATCAAATTTTGTCTTCTAGAGGCTTTTCAACTTGGGATTTTATTTCAATTTTGAAAGGAGGCATCATTGGGATAGTTTTGAGTGGAATTGTGTTCATTTTCTACTCATTTGAAGGAGGAACAAAGAAGCAAGACTTTCACTATTGAAATTCATTTGTACATGCTTCAGAATTGTTTAATCATGGGATCACAATGTTGTAATAAGAGGAAATATAGGAAGGTATTGACCCTTGAATAAATTCAAGCAAAGAGAGAGGAGGCAGAAAAAAATTGAGATAGAAGAATGAGGTTTCAATCAATGAATAATGCTGAAGCATCTAATTCCACAACTATTGAAGATAAAAACATTGAGGAGACCATGGATGTAGATGATGCTAATTTGCAAGAAGTGAATGTGGAAAATAATACGATTATACAAACTACTCCTGGTATGTCTTCAAACCCCCCTTTCAATGCTATGAAGAATCTTTCAATAGGCACAAATATAGGTACTCCTTCAAATCCACCTTTGAATGATATGGAATTTTTTTTAATAGGAGGTTTAAAAGATGTTGGATTTAACGATGTTGACATCGATAATTTTCGTAGAGATATGAAGTTTTTAGACATATTGTTGTTGAAAATGAAAATGAAAATGAAAATTGTTTTGTTGTTGAAAATGAAGATGAAAATTGTTTTGTTGTTGAAAATGAAAATCGTTTTGCTGTTGAAAGTGAAAATGAAAATCCTTTTTTTGAAAATGAAAATGAAAACCATTTTGTTGATGAAAATGAAGATGAAAATGAAAATCCAGGATGTGATGTTGAAAATGAAAATATATATTTTTAAATTGAAAGAGATGTTTTGGATAATATTCTTGGTAAGATTTCTTGGAGACAAATAAGAACACATGTCAATAGATTATACAAATATTTTTTTTTATCATAAAAAACTTTCATTTCAATGCCAACTAATGATGCAATTGATGAGAATGCGTAAAATGAGAAAACAATGAAAAAGTTGGGCATTTTTGTTAAACCAAGAAGAAAATATCAATCACTAAAACATGCAATGTCCACTATTGCTAGTGCCATTGATTCTATTGGAAAAAAATAGTTGATCTAAAGATAATAATACAACAAGACGAGCTATAACAACTGATATAGTTAATAAAAGAACTTTGAATAAAAGAATGGTAATCGATATTTGTGAAACTCTTAAAATACATCTTACAACATTGCTAAGAGTAGCAAAGAGAAGAGAAAGTATAGAAAATGATCCAATTAAACAATGTTGGAGTTTTAGTGGTCGACTCCCAAGGTCTAACATGAAATTGAATGTTGAAATCAAATCTTTTATTGAAAAATATTGGCATGATAATGCTAGGGTATCATTTAATACTAGAGATGTTTTAAAATTAAGAGTGGGGTCCAAAGTTCATGATCCTCATCCAAAAACCAATTAGATACAACACAAATTGAATTTTATAGAAATTTTTGTGGTGATTTAGCACATTACCTGGTAATATTAAAACAAGTCAAAGGTCTTTTAAAAAAAGTAAACCTTGGTATGTAAAAATTAATTAGCAACGAATATCTTGTTGTAAAAAACATGTTCAATTTCGTTATTATTATGATGTCTTTTGATATATACTTTGTACTTTACATACTAACATGATTATATAGGAATGTGGTATTAATATGCCATCTGAAACAATAAAGGGGTTTATATCAAGTTTGTCTTGTGAAAGATCTAATGGGAAATTATTTTATTTAAGTTCATGTATTTCTGGAAAATACACTAGTTGTGGAAATCTTTCATTCTTAAGAGTTTGTATGCATGAATGTGTTGAAAATGATTTTGGACAACAATTAGTGGATGTTAAAAGTTTTATAATGTTGACTATTCTTTAAAAGATGGATAAAATTGGAAAGCATTGTGATTTAATTATAGAAAAATTTAGTGTACATGCATTCATATCAAAATTTAAGAGTAAGATTGTACCAAAATATGTCAAGCACTCTCAACATGCTCGATAGCTTGATGGAAAATTTCACACATGTAGAAACACATTTCCAGTTGGAACCATACTATTAGTGGTTGATTTTGCGGAAAACTATACTCTAGCTCCACAAGAGGAAATCCAATCACAATATTACAATTTAGTGCAAGTGGCTATGTTTGTTCATATTGTTTATAGACATGTAGATGATAGCACATATGATGATAGAAATTTTTTGAGGGAGTATCATTTCTATTTGAGTGAAAGCTAGTTACACTCATTGAAGTTTGTTCAATATTGTTTCAATATATTTTATACAAATTTAAGAGAAAGAGAAATCCAGATGACAAAAAATCTCATATGGTTAGATAATTGTATAGGACAATTCAAGAATGATCGAATGTTCTATTGGTTAATTAGGGTTCACAAGGAGTATAATATCCAACATATGTGGATTTGTTCTGAAGGTATACATGATAAAGGAGAACATAATGGAGTTGGTGCGTGTGTTAAAAAAATTCTTGCTAGAGAGCAATTGAAATTTGAGGATGCAATAAAATTTAAAGATGCACGTGGGATTTTGGATTGGTGAAATACAAGATTATCTACACTTGGATCAAGCGAGTACTCTACAATTCACCAATTATTTTGGTTTGTTGAAGAAGAGAACATTCTACCTAGAATTGATTGTGAGACAATCGATTGATCTACTAAATGACATTAATTTAAGAGTTCAAATGCAAGCACATGGACTATCTAGACAAGGGAGCTTGCATGTTTTTGTCAGTTTTTTATTTCAGGAGATTTAGAAGCATGCGAAAATACAAAATCGGTTGAAGAGTGGAAGCAAAGATTGTTGACACTTGCATAAGCACACGATCAATATGAAACAATAATTGAAGACAATGATCAAGTGTTTGCATCATACAACTATGACCATGTTTTAGACCTTGTACAAGATGGTAGTTTAATTCAATTTATTTCATTTTATTTCACTTTATTACTATTTTGTAATGATTTTATTTATTTATATGCATATGAATCCATGTATGTAGATTGGTCAAATTATATGGACACGTGCAAGTTATTGAATCAAAATTTGTTTGCAGGACATGTGTATGTTGTTGTTGCACTTGAGGAGAATGAAGAGGAAACATAATATTAGTTGGCTCATTGTGTGGAGACTAAACATAAGTTAATAGCATCTCGAGAAGATGGTGAAAACTATCATTATCCAATAGGTTCGGTGATCCCCTTAAGAAAATTTTGATAACAAGTCTTTGATCCCCTTAAGCAAAATTTGAGATATTCTTTGATCCCCTTAAGAAAATTTTGAGAACTTCTTTGATGATGGCTATCATTATCCAATAGGTTCAGTGATGGTTGTTGGCACTTGGGTACAAAAATACCTAATAAGGAAGAATGGTTTGCTTGCATTCAAAGATTATGAAACACATAAGAATATTATACACTACTTAGATTTGGTGGTGGCAACAAATATAAAACTAGTCAGGTATCATGGAAGACCTACAAATAAAGAGCTATGGACAATTTCTATGGAAGAGAATGAGAGAATCATAGATGTGTTGAAAAAAAGAGAGGACACAGATGGAAAAATGGAATAAGTAAATGGAGGTAAATATATTTTTAGTAAATTATATTATCCTTTTAAATACATTAAATACATGTTTTGATATTGCATGTGCATTATTAGTTGAAATTGATTTATACTGTCATTTTATATCCTTAAGCCATCATCACAAATTCATCACATACTTTGAGATACAAATGAGAGTCCATGCAGATTCAACCTAGACAATATGAAATACTTTGTAAAAATAGGCAATTATTAGTTAAAATATATTTAAGTACATGTTTTGATTATATATTGATATTTCTTTACATTAATAGTTAAAATTGATTTATTATCCTTTTTTGTATCCTTAAGCCATCATCACATTGATCTCATACTTTGAAAAAGAGAGGAGAGGATGCAGATTCAACCTACACACATGTGTGGAATACTTGTAAATACAGGTACAAGTTGTGTATATAGATAGTTTTATATAAATTAAAATAGATGTTTTGATGATTTCATTGATATTGCTTGTCTCCTTTTGATATCAGGTGGCATGAAGACCTGCTACATTCCCCACAAGTTTCATATTTTCTTGAGATGGCATAGCCACATTTTATAAACATTGTTTTGAGTTGGCATATATGTACATACACAATTACACAATTACACAATTACACATTTTGTACAAATTTGTATACATGTACATACACAATTATACTCTACACTTTTATATATCAAAATCAATATTCTATATATTTTATTCGTTAATTGTGCATGTTTTCTTACTTTGAAACTTTAAATTTGACTGTATAATCACTAAATATCATATATATTATTGTTAAATTTGGTTTCCTTGGGCTACTTCACCAAATTTTGAGAACTTTTTTAATCCCCTTAAGACATCATATTAGGACCCCTTAAGACATCCTATTATGACATAAATTAAATTAACATTGACACTATTTAAATTGTATAGAATGTGATTGTTATGATGAGTCATCCTAAATTCTACAACGATACTACCGTACAGACGCCCCCAAGCCACCATCTTCATCACTGCATAGGTCAAAATATGGGTTCAATTTTCATTTTTATTATTTTTTAAAATTAAAAAAGAATCAAAAGGAAAAAAATGCAAGTTTATCAAAACCTACATTGGGGTTTGTACCTTGTGTAGGCATCCATTGGATGACCTAGGCCCACCCCTATCGATGATGAGTCTTCTCTTCACCGCCTCACACTTCTTACCTATAGGCGGTGCCTTTTACCCTACCCAATAGCAACAATCACATTGGTCGTTAACAAAACCTGCACCCAAACTTTTCTAGTGACCTTTCCTAGCAGTGGGTAATTAGGGAATATTCCTTGCCAAAAAGGAATTTCTTGGGGCTAGATCAAGCATATTTCAGCGAATCCTAGTTTTCCCAAGGATAATTTTTTTTTTTGGCATAAGGTATATTCGGTGAATATTCTGTTGACATCATATTGATTTCACCTAAAATGGCCGGTCCTCTTTTCCCCCTCCTAGTCCCTTTGGCCTAAATAGGTATTTTTTTTTCTTTTGGCCATAACTTGGGCATACGGTGTCCAAATCGAGAAGAAAATATATCATCAAAAAGCAGGTTCTATGTATGTTCTATTGGTGTAGGTCTCATTATCATATTTTGTTGTTCGTTCTTGTTATTCTTAATCAAAGTCAAATCTTCATCTTTCACTCTTGAGCTCATGTAACTTTGCACAAAAATATCTAATTTTTGTGATTCTAGTGGTGTTGGAAAGGTATTTGAGAGCTCTTCAAATTCATTCATGCACTTTGTCTAGAATCTACCCTAAGTATATTTTATTCAATTTTTTTTATCTCACATTTCTATTAATTACTTGGATGTATTAGCACTTGGAAATGATATATTTCCATTGGATGAATTAATTTGATCTCATTTATATGTATTGAGGTTATTATTCTTTGATTTTATTATTTTAGGAAGTATCATGGGTTTTTCTATTCATCCTTTTGTGGTCATCTTGACAAAGGATAACCGAGTCTTGGAAAAACGACATCCTGACACATCTTAGGTGGCTTAATCTTTTGCCTTATCTATATGGAATAATACCTATACTAGACAGACCAAGGATTTATTTAGCAGAGGGTATTATAAATGATCATGTTGTAGGGGTTATATGTTCTAGTGTTGATCTTGACACTATGTATGTTGTATCAGACATTGATTTCCCCCACACACTTTGAACTCGTCTTTGGGAGATCCATGGAGACCCTCATATCTGTCTAGACCTAGAGGATTTTACTATAGATTGTCTCATTCCTCTTGTAGATGTAGATTCCATACCCTTTGATGACAATACTTTAGAGGATCTTGAGTCTATCATAGGTCTTACATGTTCTGATGGTTCAGTAACTTGTCTTCATGTTCCCACTCTTCATATCGAGACTTCATCATCATCTTCTGTTGTTCTTGATTAGCTTGGCATCGCCACATTTTTGGCCTCTATTGGTTCAGTTCAACAAGACATCCATCTTCTTCCAAACACAACTACTTGGGATTTGTATCTTGTAGACATATCATCCTTGTTTGTAGAGACCTATATTTCAGATTTGGAGGATTATTTTGAGAACATTCATCTCCTCTTTGTTGATAGTTACATCATCATTGTTGGACCGTCATCTTCATCGACTTTGTAGCTTGTTCTATGTTAGTCTTCACTAGTTTTTAGATTGACATCATCTCTTTCTAACATGCGAACACTTGAGAAATTTTCAAAAGAAACATCATTTTGATTCACCCATCCTTTTAGATTGACTTATACAATTGAACCAATGGATCTATTTATTTCTAAGGGGAGAACTTTAGTTTGTAGACAATGGACCATATTCTATCTTCAAACATTATTATTGACATGAGCTCTTTCTTTATGGGGGATTCACATCCTATTTTTATCTCTCCTATTGGTGGGACATATATTGTACTTGTATGAAATTTTTTTTCCTTTGGGGGTCACATTGGGTCCTCCTTCTATCCTTCTTTCACTAGTGCAGTTATTTCATTTTCTCTCTTTTGGAGAGGAGTTTTTCTCATGAGGTTTTCTCCTTTTCTCTAGTTATGAGAGATTCATTTATTTGTACATATGTACCTCATCAAATATTGTATTCAAGACCCATCCATGCATCCATCATTGCATTCTTCATCATGGTTTTATAGCTTCTCCCTATGTTGATCTTAAGTGGGGGTGTTGGAGTAATTAAAACATCACTTGATAATTAATTAATTATTAATTCCCTCATTACTTTATTCACTTAAGCTAAACTTAGGCGTGATTTTTATTATTATATTGGACTAAATATAGGTCAAGTTGTCTCATTGCATGAGATTAAGACACTTGCCACAATCTAACCAAATCCTCATCCAGGGTTTTTTTTAATGCTTTTATAAGCATTCACATTCATTGTAATGATTCATCTAGGTTTTCATTATTCAATACAAAAGGAATATCAGATGCTCTTGCGGATCAAAATTTTCTCTCTTGGTTGCATGGCATAATCATTGCTTAGATCTTTCAAATGTGATGTGTTTTGGTTGTAGGTGATTTGTGGGAGCTATGAGGTTAACTATTAGGTGATTTTTGGGAGCTATGGGGTTAAATGTCACTCCAAAATGGCTACATTTGCATATTCTCCTTATGCTTCTTGTTGCTCACATAGTATAGCTCACGAGACCAAGGAAGGTGAGCTTGTGCCAAATAGGAATAAGTTTCTTATTGTGATTGAATTGTCATGGAAATTATCACCCATGAAGGATTATTTCTTAAAGAAAAAATATGGAGCTTTTCATTAGATTAATAACAATAATATGTTGCTTGATTCCCATCTTAATGAATTTTATTTCATAAAATATTTAGGGTCTAACTAAATCCAAAAGGAAATACATTATGTAGGATGTTTGAAAAATATTTCTTAACCTCAATGGTTTTTATTTGAATGTTGGAAGTTATATAATTTTTATATTAACTATTACATGTCATATGGTAAAAATATCACTTTTTGCATAGTGATCATGAGCCATGGCATGGAGGAATTTCCACTTTTGTCTCTCCTAGTTGGAAAAAATATATATTGGATCATGTATATCATCCAATTATTCATTTTTTAAAGGTATTATTTAATATTAAAATTCACTCCCTTGGGGTTGTTAATATTTATACTTCTAATGATGTCATTGAAAGATCTCATCTCTTACATGATGAAATTTTTAGTCTCTTCCCATTGCTTCTTTGGTCATGTGTGGGAATCATAATATGGTGAAGATGGATTCTAATAGATGTGGAAACTTTATTATGATGTGGAAAACTAGTGATAGAAACTCTTGGTACTACATGCATAATAAACTAGATCTTTTTGATTTAAATGTTGGTTATTATCATTTTTATTTCCTATGGTATGTAGATAGATTTTTTCTTTGACATGGGGATAAATCTCAAACATCTTGATAAGGCCATGTTGTTACAAAAATTGACTGTAGATCCCATGCTGAATATTATCTGTTTATATCATTTTTTGATTTGATATTTATCGAGTAGAAAGCTATGGTGCGTAAGGTAGTTAAAAATCAATTTTATCTCAACACACCTTTCTTGAGTCATAATTCCACTCTAGCCCACTTTCAATGTACTTGGAATCTTAAGCCATGTACTTCTCATGGGATTAGTTGGATTCAATGGTACAATGACACAATTAGATGGATTGCCTATTTTTTGGACATGATGCCACTATTGTGAAGCTCTGTTGTGCCTCTACTAAGATGGAAACATTTCTATTCTATCCTACTATATAATTACATATTTCTAAACTTCATCTATTATGATATTTATTAGAAGTAAATTTAAAAATTAAAAAAATAGAAAACCACTTTGAAGGAGTGACCTCCAATAATTAGAAAATGATATAAAATTTAATATTAAAAGTTATGATGATATGGGAGAGATTTATCTTCCTTATTCATAGGGATGCCTAAATAGGGACCCACCCATTCTTCCTAATTAAGAGGGGGTAAGATATTAACCGAAATTAATTTTAAGGTTAAGCATGCAACAAGTGCTTATCCTTATTATAATTAGAATTTATAATATATAATTAAAAATATATAATATACTTGGATCATAAATTATCATCACCTTCAAGAAAGTGTTTCCCTCAACACTTATCAACTCTAGAATATTTTGTATGAATTGTTCGTCATTCTATGTTATATCTTCAATTGAAAAATTCTTCCACTTGATTCTAGGAATTTTGAGACGACTCTATTTTGTAGTTGTTTAACCCATTTCTCAATGATTGACTTAGGTAAATTAAATTAAACTTTCCTTCTTCATCTATCTTAGGTAGTTCTAACTATATTGAAAGATTTAATTAATGAGGCTCTTTGTGAGCGATCTTTTTGAGCTCCTTGTAATATTGCCATATTCTCCATGGCTCATCCTTCTTGTTAAGCATATAATCATTGGGGATAAATAAATTTTTTGTTGGGATGAACAATGCTTCTTGGTAATAATTTAATATCAAGATTATGGTCTATGATTAGAGGTATATTGGGTTCTTGAAAATCCTATTGATGGTGTTGAATGATCTCTTGAAGTTTTGGCTAATCTTGAGTTTTCAAATCTTGTACTTTTATAAAATGTAATTGTGCCCCTATGCTACAAGAACCTTTCTTGAGAAACTTATTCATCCTATGGGAATTAATATTTTCACTTAGTAGTGTTTATATCTATAAAAGTTTATACTTTTTACCATGTGTACTAAAATCCATGGATAAGTCTTGGAAATTGAAAGACATTGTTCCTAATTGCTCAAGCCATTGCATACCCAAAACTATATTTTCTCCCTCAATAAAGATAGATTTTTTTTTCAAATCTAGTTGATAATTTTCTTTTGAGAGTTTTATATGATGGAACTTACCACCACAAGAGAGATGTTTCTCATCAACTATCATGATGTTTGTAAATTAGAGATTGTATAAAAAAATAATTGATCTCATTATCCAATCTTATATTAATACAATTTTGTGTACTACCTGTATCAACCAACACTATCACCTTTCTCTTATATAACCAAACGCTTTAAGTTCTTGTGGGATGCTCATGTCATTCAATGAATGTAGAGAGATAATAGTGCTATTTTTTTCTTGGAATTATCATACTTAAGTTCTAAATTTGGTTCCTATGTATGTACCTCTCTCTCTCCTTCAACCTCATTCTCAATAATTGTTAGTATTTTCTCACTAATAAAAATATTATGGCCCCTTGAACATTTTCTATCACAATTACAACATATATGCCTTTTCTCTTTTCTCTGTCTCTTGTTGAGGAGAGAGATTACTAAATTTTCCTAGGTTAAAGAAGTCAACATTTTTCAGTAAGATTAGTCATATTTTTTCATTTAATCCTATGGTTTGACCTTTTATGAAACTTTTGGTTGTGGAATTTTGTTTGGAACTCAATATATAATGCTTGTTGCATAGATTTCCTAACTATATAAGATTGCAAAAAATGAGCATCATACTTAATTTGGTAATTAATTCCATTGATATATAGTTGTATCCTTTGATAAGGTGTCACTTCACGATCTTGGATTGTCAATCTCATATGCTCAACATTATATTCAAAGCTACAAATCTTGTCTATTTTGAATTTTTTAACTGGGTAAAATAACTCCCATTGCATGGATACTCATAGAGGGTGTCTAATTTATTAATAAATTATTTCCAACTAATCATTTTCCCTTGCTTGTTACTCATTCTCCATTGGCACCATTGATAAGGTCCTTATTCTAAATGTATTGAGGCTATTCCAACCATTGCACTATTTGGTATATTATGAAGTTTAAAGTATTGTTCCATGAGACTTATACACGAAGATACATCTATACCATCAAACTTACAAATATCTATTCTAGGTGGGTTTAATTTTTGAACTTGAAAAGGTTTTCCTATCCCTTGACTTTGTCTATTAGGGTTGTCCCCACCTTGGTGGTTTTGCTAGTGTCTTAATTTTAACAATATTTATCTATCCTTATTAGAACTTGCTCAATGCTTGATGATTCTTTCCTAAATACTCTCTTGTTCCTTTCTAACCATATGCTCCATATGACAATCTTATGATGGCCCATTAATATTAATATATAATAAAAAGGTTGGCCCATTATTATTAGTATTTATTTAGATGAAACTTGTTTTATTATTTTTTCTTGAATGAAGAATTTACTAACATAAGAGTGTCAACCAAACAATAAAAGTTGGATGCAATAGAAAATAGATTACAAAAGCCACTAAATCAACAATGAAGAGAGAAAAAGTTTTAATTAAGGAACCCAAGAATGCTATTACAAGTTGGGAGCTCATTCATAATAGCCAAGATCCCTCGCATGGCTAGGACAAATCCCTAGATAATAACACTTTCTTCTTACAAATATAACTCTTGTTATTTAACAATGTGTCCAATTATTTTTTTATGAATATATCCTATTTAACTTTGCATTAATAAAAATAAAACTATATAATATTAAAAAAAGGGAGGGTGGTAGAAAATCACACCCACGAGTCTATCAAAAGGGTCTAGCCTTAAAACATAATTAGAAACAATAAATAAATCATGACTATGCCAAGCTAAGGAGGATATTTATCATTAGGATTATCTCAAACATCATCGAGGTTAGAATCATCAATTGGATCATAGAAAGTGGGAGCATTATCTTTAGCATTCTCCGCTCAGGGTAGCTGAGTGTGAATTTGAGAGATGGTAAGTGACACATGAGGAAATTTTCTAGTGGTTGGCTAGCCAATTTCTTGGTGAGGAGATGGTGGATGCGAAGGTCGAGGTCATCCTCCATGCATAGTAGCGTCCCTAGGATCTGGTGGTACAAGACCACAAGAGTAAGATTCATGATCTCATTGGTTGTCCCATCTGGAAGAGTGTATATGTCCACATCGATGCTCATGAGGAGGAGTGGAGTCAAGAGGCACCTAAGCTATAGTGCAAGGGGCATTCCCCTAGTGGTCTAGCAACTCTTAAAGATGTGAAACTTCAAGTACAACTTTTCTACCTTGCACCTAAATTTACATAATAACATTACAACAAATCATAGATTTAGTGCACAAAGAAAAACATTTATTAGCAATACTGCGACTAAACAACACGACATTTCTATCTATCTACTTTTATTTTTTTCTCTACAACGTACTCTTAAGAAAGCAAGTCCATGTAAATTGTATATTATATTTTAATATTTTAATATAATCATCATCATAGAAAAAATTAGATTTTGTAAATCAACTTATTTATTGCATAAGAACGTATGTAGTGATGATTTACTACATGATATTTATTTCTACACCAGTGACCCACAAGCGGTATAAGAATATTATAAACTTGACACAACCAAATGATAAGAATCTTATAATGTGGTCTTGAATCTTGTGCAGGTACTTATCATTTGGTATACAAGATTATGTTCCAAACATATTATCATAGCCTTTGAGAGAAATAAAATTTGGAATATTTTTATTTAGCATTGCATTTATGTAGTAGCAAATGGTCATCAAGCTTAGAAAGGTCTTAATTTTCATAATCTCCATATTATTAAAGAACCTATATAAATAAAGGGCATTTTTGTTGTTAAAATGATATAGAAATCTTATAAAGCTATCAAGTTATAGCTTTTGTGGGATGGAGATTTGATTTTAACAATGGTCTATCTATCAATAAACACTCTTTCATAGAGGTAGCAAGACCCTTGTTGACCTTGTTTCTATGACTATTAGGTGTTTTTTTCTTAACTAGAGGGAAAATTTGAGTACATTATTTCTAATCAAGAGTTTTATTCATTTTAAGCCATTTTATTTTCTTTCTCCTTAGATGATTCATAAAAGTGGGGCAAGAAGCCTCAAACATTGGAAAAGATATTGGAAATGGTATCTAGATACACCATTTCATAATTATAAACTTCACAAGGGATGTGATAGGCTTTCTCCACATTTGTATATGGTTTTAAATTTTAGTCATAGATGGTTTCTTTACTCTTCTGTAGAAATCTATAAATGCAACTTTTAGATTATTTAGTTGGCTATCCTTGGGCTAAAATATTCCCACTCTATCTAGTGTCGTCTCTTCCAAGGTCTCCCTATCAATACAAGGTTAACTCAAATGTGTGTTCTCAATCCTTATTATCCATTTTTTAGACAATGAGACTCTCAAACACCTTCTCTAATTTTTCTAAAATCTTAGGTTTCTTGGAATTGGATTCATGAATTTTTTAGGCATTTTAAGCATTATCCTTTTTCATTGCATATGAATATTTTGGGAGATTAGCTCGAAATTCTACTAAGTTCATGCAAATTTGGTATGCTTTCAAAGTGATTTTTTTAGCATATGAAAAGATAAATTTCTTTATTTATTCATTAATTGTTTTGTTGATATACACTTCTCTCTTTATTTTAAGAATTAAATTTATTCTAGTGTTCTCTTATAGATTCAAGGGCAAGTAAATAATGATGCACTTGAAGTTGTCCACTTGTAGGTACTCTTGGATTATTGGGGTAATGCATCATGTACATTGGCCAAAGTTTTATTAACTCCATCCTCTTGTAGAGGTCATTCTCCTCTTTGTGGATGTAGTTAGAATGCTTGTAGCAAACATAATACTTAGTCACATTTTTTACAACCCCTCCAAGAAGAGCCAAGGATTCATTTTCTTGTGGTTGGTCTCAAATCTCCTAACCACCTTCGACCTCTTCTAAGCCTCATGATTAAGGTGCCTTTGAATGGTAAAATAGTAAAAAAAATCGTTGTTTTCTTTTTCATGTTCGTTGAACATTCTTGACACTTACCTACCTATTGAAGAAGAAAATGAGGAGGGTATGATTACTAGCTGGGAGCATGTTCTTGATAGCAATGATATCCCTAATGTCTAGGGAAAGTTAGATGATTGAAATCCTTCACCTCCTAGTGCTTTAGCTCTTGTTGCTTAGTGGCCTTGTTCTTAGTTTTTCTTTTTAGATATATTATTTAAGACTTCACCTTCCTTAGAATTCAATATGTGGCTTTTTTTATCCACTCTTTTGTTAAGATATGTGTAACACAAATCTTTATACAAAGTAATACAAGACACTTATTCATATAAAAATTAAAAATATAAATTTATAATAGCATTAATATACAATAAAATGTTTGGCCTATTATTATTAGTATTTATTTGGATGAAACTTGTTTTTTAATTTTTTCTTGGATGAAAAAATTAGTAACATGTGAGTGTCAACCAAACAATAAGAGTTAATTTATGCAATAGAAAATAGATTACAACAACCACTAAATCAACAATGAAGAGAAAAATGTTTTAATTAAGGAACCCAAGGATGTCATTATGGGTTGGGAGCTCATTCATAATAGACAAGATCGCTCACATGGCTAGGAGAAATCCCTTGATAATAACACTTTCTTCTTACAAATATAACTCTTATTGTTTAACAATGTGTCCACCTTTTTTTATGAATATATCCTATCTTAACTTTGCATGAATAAAAATAAAACTATACAATCTTGAAAAAAGGGGCTCGAGACCAATAGGAAATCTCACCCAGGAATCTATCAAAAGGGCCTAGCCCTAAAACATCATTATAAAACAATTAAGCAACCATGGCTATGTCAAGCGGAGGAAGATCTTTATCATTAGGATTCCCCCAAACATCATTGAGGTTAGAGTCATCAATTGACTCGTAACAAGTGGGAGCATTATCTTCAACATTCTCTTATGAGGGCGACCGAGTGTGAATTTGAGAGATGTCAAGTGGCATACGAGAAAATTCGCTAGTGTCTTGCTAGCCAGTGTCCTGCTGAGGAGATGGTGGATGGGAAGGTTGAGGCCATCCTCCATGGGCAGTAGCGTCCCTAGGATTTGATGGCACAAGACCATGAGAGTAAGATTCACAATCTCCTCACTTGTCCCATCTGGAACAGTGGATACGTCCAAACTGATGCTCATGAGGAGGAGTGGAGTCGGGAGGCACCCGAGGTATAATGCAAGGGACATTCCCCTAGTGGTCCAACAACTCCTAAAGATATGAAACTTCAAGTACAAATTTTCTACCTTACACCTAAATTTACATTAAGAACATTAAAGCAAATCATAGCTTTAATATACAAAGAAAAGTATTCTTAGCAAAACTATGATTGTACAATGCAACATTTCTATCTATCCATTTCTAGATTTTTTACTCTACAATAATTGATATCAGAGCCAAAGGTGTCGGGTTTGAATCCCCTCGGGTAACACTGCAGGGGAGATTGCTGGCAAATGGTCAGCGCTCAGATTTGCGACATGGACTAACCACCTCCCATGGATCCGTTAACTCTGGTAGTTGTATCAGACATTAACAGACTGATCTTTTGGTACAACGGTAACCCTGAAGCCAACAAGCAATTCCATATAAATTGTATATTATATTTTTAATATAGAAATACAATCATTATCATTAAAAAAAATTGGGTTTTTTACATCAACTTATTTATTGCATAAGAACGTATGTAGTGACGATTTACTGTGATATTTGTCTCTGTCAGTGACCCACAAACCGTATAAGAATCGTCCAAAACTAGCAAATCATGTACATAGGCTAAAGATCTGGGCGAATATTTTGGAAAACGAATCACCGTAATCCTGTGCTTTAACTTATCATCGCCATTGCCACCTCAACGTTATTTAAATGCATTCACCCAAAGCTTTCTTTTGATTGATCATCTGAAAAAGAGTTCACTCCCAGCTATCACTCATTAGCTACGCTCTTTGAGAAGAACAGCCCAGAATTAGTAGAATGCGACGTAACACCAAACAAATCGTTTATAAAATAGAAAGGTATCCAATTATCTGCCTACTGTCTAAAATATCCATCGTATTATTAAAAGAATATCCCCACACTTCAAATCCATCACCTTCACTTCTAAGACATATTTCATAATAAAAATCTCTGACCTTCGCTTTCTGAGATCAACAGTTTACATACATTTCAATTGAAGTCGAAGTATAACTCATTGACAATTTAAACTCTTTAAGAGAGCTTAGCAATACATTCCCATGGTGGGTGAACATCATTCCAGCATAGCTATTAAGACAGAAGAGAAGTAGAGTTTTAAAAAAAAAAACAGTGTATTAAATAATCATTATTTACCAAATTTTAATAAAATATTGATCAGGATCTATTTTTTTTTAAATAAAATAATCTTGAAATATAATTTGATGATTCAATTTAAATTGTGGGTAGATTTCATTGGATGGATGTATTATTGTATTTGTTTTTTTTATTTGATTGAAAATATAAATATTTTTTGAATGAATAAATGTCTTATAATATTACTTGTATAAAGGAGTATATTACATCACATTTATAAAATTAGATAGGTAGAATGATACCACACCTCAAAGTTTACGCTAGGCAAAGTAAAGTCTTAAACACAAATATTAGAATACGAAAAATAAGAATGAATGAATAAATTGCTATACAATAAAAGGGTATAAATCTTGAAGGAGGTGGAAGTGGATCACATTCATTAGGCTTGCCCTAGCCATTAGGAAGGTTGTGGCTATTAGGAATTGACTTCCAATCCATAATGGTGCCTTCTCCATTATCTTGCTCTTTATATGGTGGTTGAGTTTCATTGCTAATAAGAGATATGGCCAAATCTATTGGAAATATGAACAATAACCCAAATGAAGTTGGCCACACTTCAAAGGATCAACCATGAAGAATACCATCTTATTCACACATGAATAATAAAGTGCTGCAGCATGAGCAAGAAGACAACTTGATCAAATGATGATCTTGAATATATTGAGAAAGAACTCATGAGATGATTTAAAAATGTACAAGAGCCTTGCTTATATATGCAAGGAGAGAGAAGGTTGGATAACAACCTTGGTTGCAAACATTAAATTCCTAATGCATAATTTTATATGCATGAGATAAATATTAAATGGCTAGATAACTACATGTTAATTAATGAGATATGGTCCCATTAAATGCTAGTTTCTAGTCTAGAGTTAGGAAATAGCCCCATTCACACTAACAAAATCCAAGTGAGGAACTTTGTTACTATTTGACCAACTAAAAGAATCTCTACCACAAGGTTGTGAAGTAGAAAAATACAAACAAGTTTATAGAGACCAACCATGAGCATTATGATAACAAGTTTTGTGTTGAGGTGGTAGAGAACCATGAGAATCATGTTTATGAACACTATGAGTACATCCACATGGATGCCTTTAAGGAGGGTGCTCATCCCTTAAGGCATAAGGTTGGCAAGAATATGGCGACCATATAAGGTGCATTACCTCAGTGGTCAATAAGTATGTTTAAATGGCCAACTTCAAGAGAAGCTATAATAGCTTGCACTTGTATGATATGAGAACATTAGAACAAATCATGTATTTAGTATACACATAGGAATGAGTATCCAAAAAAAAATCGAAAAAGAGTTGAATTTATATCTTTCCAAAACTTAAACAAAATCTCCACTCTAAAAGCATGCTAGATTTGGATGAATTTAGCAACAAATTTAGGTCAATCTCCCAAAATAATAATATTCCAAGAAAAAGCCTTTGGTCTAAAAGGCCAAAATAAGTTTTGGATCTAATTCCAAGAAGTCCAAGCCCTATAATTCAAAACTCGAAAAGATAATTGAAAACTTCATGATGTTTGCGAAAGGGATAATGATGATTGAAATAACCCCTAGATAGATTGAATGTGATCTAAAGGGAAGACCCTAGTAAATAGTTTATGCTAAGAAAAGAGAGCAAACTTAGGCAAGTAAGAATGGTTATTCAAAGAATTTAGAAATTTCATGGTCATGAGATAGTTATGGATTGTAAAGCCCATTTGTCATTGAGTTTTTAAACCACATGCAAATGCAAAGAGAGCCCTGAATAACTTTCTTGAGGTTTGTAGTTGTGAAATGTTTTATCAAGATACCATTTTCAATATTTCTATCAAGATTTATTGAGTTTAACGCTAGTTTTGTGAAGCATTTCTATAGGAACAAAATCAACAAATATCTAGAATGACTCAAAATATTGATTAGTGAAATATAATTTCAATTCGGCTCTAGATCAAGATAACCATTTTTTAGCATCTTTAGAAAATAGGTTTGAGAAAATCTTGATGAATAGGTGAAAGAATTCTAAGGCAAACTTTAGCTAGAGACCAATCTTAAAAAGTGGTTACAAGAGACCACCAATTGGATGTTCCTACAACCCTAGGCTTTTTCCTTAGTGTTTATTCCTTCTACATTATCTAGAACTTCAAATTTAAGATTTCTAATTGTATATCATTCATTAGAGATTTTATTAGGGTTTTAGCTTTCTTTGTTTATATTTGCTAGATCCCTTTAACCTACATTTTGACTATACATTATCCTTCAACTATTTACCATGACTTTCTATGACCCTTTATTTTGTGATTCCCTTCATGCATATCTTTTATTTACTCTTATCCTTTTTTCTCTGATGACAATGCCTTCTTTTATGATATTAAAGAATCTACATGTTCCACACGTAAGATTGTTGATCACTTGTTTAATTTTTCATCCTTTATGTATCTATGTCAGAAGATTTTATTTAATTTGTCTTTATGAGTCATCATGATAATTGATACTTTAACCCTCACCTATCATGACACATTTAGAGATCCTTCTAGATATGATAATGGTATATCTTGTGAGTATATCTTTTATATATATATACATCTTTCACCCTCACATGACTTAGTTGTCCTCCTCTCCCATTAAATCCTTGTATTATTGAGACCTTGATTAATAGAGCTAAATTATATAATAGTAGCCAAAAAAAACCAAAGATGTCAAGGACTCTATGAAAGTGAAGTGGAGAAGTAGAAAGATTGGCTTAATATGAGACGCCACTTCAAAAAGGTTTGGTAAAGTATAGCTTTCTTTTTAGGTGGGCATTACGAAGGGGAGACAAAGAAATTTTCTAACACGTGGCCTGCTACCAAGACTCAAGACAAGTACGACCTATGAAATTTTGAGAGAATTCACATGTAGTTGAGTGAGCATGTTCTTTAGGTATGAACACTATCTATTTGTCCTTTTTTGTTTCTTAATGATTTTGAAATAGAATTTGATGATCGAAATTGAATTGTGGGTAGAAGACTTAAGTTAAATTTGATGGGCGTGTGCTTGTATTTGATCTTTTTTTATTGTAAAATATAACTTAAAAGGGTTTATATGGGATTTTGTATACGATCAAATATAATAATTCATAAAGGGTATTATTTGGAAATATAAATTTATAGTTTTTAATTTGAAATTTTAATTAATAATTAAAATATAGTAATATAATATTAATTTTATTAATGTTAGTAATTATTAGATGTATATTAAAGATAGTATGTTTGGTAAACTTTTTCACATGACTGGTGGCATTGGTGCCCAACGCCACATGCCCTTCGATACCACAGGGACAGGGGGTGGGTGGAGACTAGACCTCGTGAGCTCTTGCCTGCAATAGGATGCTTTAGCCAATCGATCTAGGCCTTCCGGCTCATAAGTATGTATTTGATATAATATAAATATTTTATAATATTTACGATTGTGTTTAATGATTTTTTTAGTTTTTTTCTTTATAATCTTAGAAAATGGTAATTCTTTAAATCAATATTGAATTTTGTAATGATCTAAAAATTATATGTGAGCGGTGGACAATATATATCAAAAGGTGAAGAGCAAAAGAGATACAAAATTATCTAGGAAAATGGATAGCTAAAGTATCTAATGAAAATAGGGGATATTTTTTGAGAGGTATATTTTAGAGAAGTTTTTGAAAAAGAAAAAGAAATTGTAGACATGAAATTAGGGGTATTATTTACAATGTTATGAGTAAAGGTGATATGGAATAGGTTTATTTATTCAATCCTTTGTGATGGTGAAC
Organism: Sequoiadendron giganteum; assembly: GCA_007115665.2. Taxonomy (NCBI): domain Eukaryota; kingdom Viridiplantae; phylum Streptophyta; class Pinopsida; order Cupressales; family Cupressaceae; genus Sequoiadendron; species Sequoiadendron giganteum. The sequence goes on from CM021109.1 coordinate 592,442,601, forward strand.
AACTTAGCTTTATGTAAAATTTGTCTTACCTTCATGACCTAAGATAGTATAATTTATTAATTCTCCATTCCCTTGACCAATGTATTAATGTTCTAATTTGTATGAAATGAATTAGTAGTGTTAGTGTTGTAGAAGTTGATAAACCAACCTCACAGACCCCATTGAACACCTGCAAACAATAACCTGTCACAAAGAAAGAAAGATGTCTAGAACAACAAAGATGCTCTGCAAGCCTCAAGATGAAAAATGCATTAAGAGAATGAATAATTACAATGAAATCAATCCTTAAGAAAGGAGATCAACCTTAAAAAGAAAAACCCTAGTGTGCACACTTAATAATTAATAAATAATTAATTATTAATGTGCCTAAGTTTAGTTTAAGTAAAACTAAAGTGATAAGTGACTTAATTAATTAACTAATATGATTAAATTAATTAAGTGAAATAACTTATTACTCTAACACCCCCCTTAAGATGAACTTAGGGAGTAGCTAAAACACTAAGGGAAAGATGCATGAAAGAAAAGATGGGTCCCAACAACAAGGCCTGATCAGCTACCCATGTACAAATGCAATGCAAACTAAACCAAACGGGGTAAAGGAGAAAACCACATGGGAACAAAAATCCTCCCCAAAATAGGATGCAAGATGGAGGACTCCATAAGAGCCCCCAAGGACACCATCCATCACAAAGATACATGAAAGAACCCCCTCAGAAGAGAGGAAGAAAGAGACCACATAGCCCCCCATAATGAAGTAGCTCCAAAAAGACTGAAGAAACTGCATCTCCTGAAAGAAGTGAGAGGGAAGAAGCCTCATGAATGCAATCTTTGAAGGTGAATCAGGTGTAGCCCAAGATGTCTCCACAGAAGTAGGTGTGACCTCAACCAATAAAGAAGTCAAAGTAGGTGAAGACTAAAGAGAAACCTCCAAGGATGAATGATCAACTAGGTCTTGGTGCACTGAAATAGAAGAAACCACATCTGTAGCCATAAAAGTATCAACAACCGCAACAGGAGGCGGAGGAGATGGAATGGATGGCTCGAGAACTAGATCCGAAGTGAGAACACCAAGGTTCAAGAAGCCAAATGTCTCCTCTGTATGATGCTTCACACTAGAAGTGTGATGAGCAGTTGTAGGAACAAAAGCACCATCAGAAGAAAAATTTGCAAAGGAATACAACAAAGATGAGTGATCCTCTCCAAGTCTTTGATGATAACTGAATTAGGTGTGAACTCCATAGATCTCCCATTGCCTCCATGTGTGATTTGATATATGGAAAGAAGGTTGTTCGTCAAATGAGGAACACACAAGACATCTTGAAAAGTGTTTCCCCCAAAACTAATAGACCCCTTCCCTGTAACACTCATGTATGCATTGTTTCCCATCAAAATAGGAGATATAGTGCAAGGCTCAAATAAAGTGAACATAGACTGTGAAGATGCCATATGATGAGATGCTCCTAAATCTAGAAACCATCTCCCTTATCCATGACCTGAATAAGCACAAAGAGCATGTCCCTGCATATCTGATGAAGTATGTAAACTAGTTGTACCCCTGTCAGACTATTCTGAAGAAGAAGAAGCTTTAGCTCATCAATTTCCTTCTTATAGAAACTATGTTCTGCATGTCCTTCCCTCTTGCAATATGCACATGTAACTTTCTCCTTCTTAGATGATTTCTGCTTAGAAGAGGAGGATGAATCTGAGGAGTCCTTTTGCTGCTCATGAGATTTGGAATCCTTTTTTTTTGTTTCCTGTCTTTTCCATTGGAAGCCTTCTGATTTGTGTGCCCTTGAGATGCAATAAGTGCCTATGATGTAGAAGGTTTCAACTTGAACATGCTAGCCAACTTAGCTTTCTCTCGAGTGAGAGATGAAGCAAAGTCATCAAGAGATGGAATAGTAAATCAAGTACCAAGAGCATCCCTAGTGGCATAAAAGGCAGATACAAAAATTGAATAATCTAGTCCAAGCTTAGAAAGAATGGACAATATCAATTGAGAGTGGATTGCTTTTGAATACCACACTATGTCAACTGCAATCTAAGAGACTTGAGTTTAGTGAATAACTCCTAGATGCTGTCAAAATCCCTAGGATTTAATCCAATAAGCTCATTCTCCAACTAGAATCATGTCATAGTATCCTGCTTCCCAAACAAAGACCCTAAAGTAGTCCAAATCTGATGGGGTGTAGTGCAAGACTCAATATGAAAAAGAAGATCAGGAGAAATAGATAGAAATAAAGTGCCAAAAGCTTCATCACATCTATTAAACCACTTTATCTTTTCAGCAACACCTGTAGGTTCAACTTCTATACCCATGGTCACTTTGTACAGCCATTTGTGCATCAAATGAATCTCCATTTGTTTTTTCCAACCAAAGTAGTTGAATGGAGTAAGGGGTGCAATATTATGTGAATCTATGACAAAAAAAAATAGTATATACTCTCAAAGAAAAAAACAATTCTCTTTGATCTAAAAAAAATAGCCCAAATTGCACATTTCTCAAGAAAATAACCAAGAAAGAAAAAGTTGAAATCTGACAAAAAATAAGATACTTGGTAAAAAAATTTGGAAAATCAGGTTGAGATATGTGTAGAGCACTGAACCATCTTTCCAACGCCTATTTTTTTGCGCAAAACGGAGTCTAGATGCATAAGTTACGCCTCTCGGAGTGAAAATAGCTACTTCTGACTTCAAAGGCCAAAAAAAGCATTAAAAATACAAAAACCAGAAAAAAAAAACTAGGACCACTGGATAGTGCCCAAAACCAGCTTTCTAATGCCTATTTGTTTTTGAAAAATGGAGATCGTATGCAAAAGTTACGCTCGATTCCGTTAAAGTGCTCCAAAGGGGCCCAAGTAGACCTTCAACAACCCTCAGGGGCCAGAAACAATTGGCCCCTAGTTGCATGCACGACTAGGGGGCTGGGGGTTGGGCCCAAAGGCCTTGGTCACCAATGTGACCTCGAGTAGGGGCTAGGCGCATAGCGCTTGGTCACCAATGTGACTGGTGGCAGGCGCAAAGGGAGCCTGCGGAGCTGGGCTGGTTGGCAGCGGTGGTGGCCGCTGGGTGGCCGTTGGGTGGCTGCTCGGTGACAACCTTCTTCAAAATTGTGAGCACTTTTTAATAAGCGTTCTTTGATATTTTTTGAATTTTTTTCTCTATTTTCATGAAAAAATGCCTCGTGAAGCATGCCGGGGAGGTCGTACGGCTTCTCTGGCATTTTTTTTTCCTTTTTTTCAACTTTTTAGAAATCAATGAAAGGATAGGCATTTCTAGGGTTTTTGGGCACTTTGATCATGATGGCGATGTCCGTTTTGCCCAAAACTGCACAGAAAAATTGGCTAGCCTCAAATCTTGCAAAAACATGCCTGGTTGAAACCCTTGCACTTAAAAATCACTGTAAGGCAATATCCTTCAAAAGATGAACAAACAGCTACAGATCTGAAGCTCAGATACCATGTAGAAGTTGATAAACCAACCTCACAGACCCCAGTGAACACCTACAAGCAATAACCTATCAGAAAGAAAGAAAGATGTCTAGAACAACAAAGATGCTCTGCAAGCCTCAAGATGAAAAATGCATTAAGAGAATGAATAATTACAATGAGATCAATCCTTAAGAAAGGAGATCAACCCTAAAAATAAACCCTAGTGTGCACACTTAATAATTAATAAATAATTAATTATTAATGTGCCTAATTTTAGCTTAAGTAAAACTAAAGTGATAAGTGACTTAATTAATTAACCAATATGATTAAATTAATTAAGTGAAATAACTTATTACTCTAACGAGTGTTAGTTGTTCTTTCCATATGTTCTACACCATTTGATAAATTTGTAATGATGGAAAAGGGGGATTTTGCATTGAGCAATGGATATAACTCGAGATATGATAGCAAGTTAAGTTTAAAATAATCATCATCCTTGTACTTAGTAATCATGTATGTACCATACTGGAAAGTTCTAAATTTTTTATTTTGGTCTTAAGGCCTTTATTTTTTGAAGGAGAAATGATACCTTTTCTTCCATCTAGAATTAAAGGACATAATATTAATCATTTTATTTCTTGTACTTTTTATTAGTTCATTGCAAGATCTCGTAAACTTGTTGAATGTGTCTATTTTCTAAATAGTTTTTGTAGTGTTATACAATTCCTTTTCCAATTTTGGTGATGCCTCATTTACATTAAAAGGCTATGGTACATTATTATGTGTTAATTATTGGAATTCTAGATAGACTCGAAATAGATAAGGTCTCATAGAGCCATGAAGAGATCAATTGTAGCTATGATGTACATAGGGAAATATCTCATCCCATATAAGGAGATGCTTTGAGTGATACATTCAAAAGATACATTCACAATTGTGTGGTCATAGAATTTTTTTTGTGGATGAAGTTATATGGATCTTGTCATTTTTTTGTCCATCATTGATCACAAGAAAAATAAAAATGGGCAAGAAACCTATCATATATATGTCTTACAAAATAGTTTGTGGTAGGTTGGATCCATACATTTTTAAATAACACATTGGTATGTTATTGTATAGAGATCCATTTCATATATAACATCTTAGAACAACCATAATTGAGGACTTCTCAACCACTAAATTTATAAAATCTTGACCTTGCCTATTCACAAGAAAACCTACTATGAAATCCATGAAAATATTTTTTCAAGGATTTCCATTCATTGGTGGTGGTCTATTAAAGACATTTTAATTGGTCAAATTTGTAATGAAATACGATATGCAATATTTGATGTATATACAACAACATCATGTGAAAATTTTTGTTATGTAGAAGTATTTTTGAAAAATCTCCATTAGGTTTCTTCTTTATTCCAAGTTGTTCTAGCATCCATGATGGATCAAACTAATGAGAAAATTTACTATATTGTGTTCATTCTTGTTGGTATTTTTTATCAAGAAAATTAAGACCAATATATGCTTCCTAATTATTTAGGGGTAGAATGATTATTTTAAATTATTTTAGGTTAATATGTATTCGGGTTCTATACACACATATACATATAAATATATTCTTTTATTCCAACATCTAGAAAATTTTATATAGGTCTTGATGATATGAATTTTGACATGCCAAAATATATGGTGAGTAGTTTAAGGCTCACTTGAAAGGGGTTGGAATCCCCAAGGCTTGGGATTCCTTCTAATGGGTCTTGTTGGTTTATTGGAATCCACTGATTATCTTCCCCACAAGGAGATACTAGTTAATAGTGGGCCAAAGATGGCATGACCAAAATTTCTAATTAGGTTATTGTTGATGGTTTTTGCTTGTATTGGCCCAAATAACCATTAGGGAAGTCTTATAGAATTTTATAAAGCTAAAGTTTTTAGTCAAAAGAAAAATGGAGTTTTAGGCACCAATAAAGAAAAAATGAAAAAATGAAAAAAAGATTAATTTTTTATCTCTTATTAAGTCCTAACACCGAAGACGGAAAAATTATGAGCTTTATTTTTTTTTGAAAGTTTCAAATGCTATCCACATTCCATGAGGTAGTTTAGGGTTTTCTAATTATTACATTGAAGAAGCATCTATTTTTGGTGCAGAAATAATATGTGTTGCTCTAGCCTAGCACATTGCAAAAGCAACAAAAAAGAAGGGAAACACATTGCAAAAGAAACAAAAAAATAGGGTAACACATTCAAAAAGAAATATAAATGTCGGGAAACACATTGCATAAGAAATAAAAAAGTAGCGCAACACATTGCAAAAGTAGCAGAAAAGTAGGGCAACACATTGTAGAAGCGGAAATAAAGTAGGGAAGTTGTTGTAAAGTATAAGGGGACACCTAATGTTTTTTCATTTAATTTCTTATAATTTTTGGGGAAGTATTGTAGCTTTTTCAAAGCTCTTTCAATAAATAATATTGTTTTGTAACTCAAAACCAATAATTTTATGACTGAACAACAATGTAATAATTTCTTGTTACACATGGCGACCGTTGGAGAGAAGTCTAGTTCGGTGGCGGGCTTGAGTAATTTGAATTTGAACTCAAGCCCAGGGAATCATGGCACATGGCAGTTCAGGCAGGATACAAATTTGGGTTTTTTTGATTCTACAGATGGCAAGGTGGGATCGTGTGGTGAGGATAAGCTTTTGATCCTTGGTGGCAAATCTAGGAAGGACAGGTCATGCTGTGAGGATGTGGTCAAAGATGCGTGTTAGGAGGAGAAGTGTGCGGGTGAGACACTCAAGGTGTCTTGTGATGGTTGTCCCTCATTGGAGTCAATTCTTAAGATCCAAGGGGATAAAGCAAATGCTGGATTTGAAAAGTGGGTCCCATTAGGGGAATCTTGTGTGACTAATCAGAGTATTCCCCAAATTGAGCATGCTCCGATGGGAGAGAACCGGTTGGTAGGGAATTATTCTTTGCTAGGTCAGAAATGGTCTGACCTTTTCTCCTCTAAGCTTAAAGGAAAATACATTGCTCCTAAGTCAGTGTCTTCTTCTAATAAGGAGGGTGTTTTTTCCTTGTTTGTCCCAAACTCTCTTGTTGACAAGAATATTGTTAAAATAGATTTCTCATTGGTTGGCAAGGTTTTAGGTACTTGACCTAGTATTGAGGAGGTTCACTCTTGGGTGTGTAAGAAGTAGGCTTTAAAAGGTCAGGTGGAAGTTGCAACCATGGCTAAAGGTTTATTTTCCCTCCTGTGATGAATACATGAGAAATGTGTTTGCGAAAGGGCCTTGGTCATTTGGGCATCTCTCTATGGTTCTTCGTCTGTGGGAACCTTGGATAGATTTTTCCAAATGTCTTTCTAATTTTGCTCTTGTGTGGGTAAAACCTCTGAATTTGTCATTGGAATATTGGGACGAAGAAGTCTTCAAGGCGGTAAAAAATTCTTTTGGAAGGATTGTCTCTATTGATGAGGCCACTCATTCCAGGAAGCGGTTAGTGGTAGCCAGGTTTTGTGTCATGAGGGACCAAGATGTTGTGCTTCCCGAGTTCTTCATTTTAAAATCCAAGGTGGGATCTTGGAAGCAGCAAATTATTTTTAAAAATCTCCCTTTTGCTTGCTTCAAATGTAAGAAGATGGGGCACTGGGCTAAGGATTTCCCTGTGACTGGTGTCCCTTCTAAGGTTGTTAAGCAGACCAAGGTTTGGAAGGTAAAGGAACCTAAAGAGAACCAAGATGAATCTGTTGTTGGAAATGGTATAGAGGGTGACGTGAATATTAAAAATATTCCTGCTCCTCCTATTGAGGTAGGCAAGGATCCAGATATTTCTGTGGAGGAGGTTGCTGGTCACTCTTTAACTCAGGATGTGGATCATGTCTTGGGGACTATGTTCTCTCCAAAAAGGTCTGCGTTGGAGCTGGTTGTTGTTCTGCCATCTCCTTTGCTTAATGGTTTGGAGCCGGATGATCTGGTCTGGGATCAAAGGTGTGTGGATGCCTCTTTGGATGTCATTCCTAAAGTTGTGATGGAGAATTTGAATAAGGTGCTGACGACTATTCCTTCAACCTCGAAAGTCAAAGATGTAGTTTTTTCTTTTGAAGGTAACAAGGCCCCTGGCCTTGATGGCTTTCCTTTTCTATTTTTCCAATCATGTGGGGAGATTGTCTCTGAGGATGTGATTAATGCTACTAAGGAGTTATTTGGCTTGAGAAGTCTTCTCAAAGAGCTTAATGTGACTTTCATTGTTTTGATTCCCAAATCTTCTGATGCAAAGAGTTTTGGTGATTTTCGCCCAATCAGCCTCTGTAATTCTATTTATAATTTTTTTTTGAAAGTGCTTGCTTCAAGATTACAAAAATGCTTTCTGAATCTCATTTCAAAGCACCATAGTGGTTTTATTAAGGTTTGTTAAATCCTTGATTCTATTATTATGGTTCATGAGCTTGCTCATTCCATTAATGTGTCTAAAAAACAAGGCTTCTTCTTGAAGTTGGACTTGCTCAAAGCCTATGATAGAGTGAGCTGGAGATTTATTTTGAATGTCAGACTGGTTTGGTTTTTGTAAGAAGTTCCTCCAACTTGTTGAGCAACTCATTTCTTCTCCCTCATTTTTTGTCCTAGTGAATGGATCTCCTTCTCCTTTCTTCCAGAGTTCACGTGGGATGAGGTAGGAATATCCTATCTCTCTGTTTCTTTTCATCCTAATGGTAGAGGCTTTGGATCATAATATCCAGAAGGTGCTTCATCATGGAGATCTAAGGGGTCTTTCGCCTTCATCCAGATGTGATCCAATTACTCACCAACAATTCATTGATGACACTATTATGATGGGTGTTTCTTTTGTTCAGGAATTTAGAGCTGTTAAGTGGTTGTTGGATGACTATGAGAAGGCTTCTGGTCAGAGGATCAACCTACCTAAGAGTCATATTTTCTTCCTCAACACTCCTTAAGCTCTGCAGACTAAGCTTGCTAGAATAATGTCTTGCAATAGAGGTGATTTCCCATCTTCTTATTTGGGGCTCCCTTTATGCATCTCCAAGATTTCAGACTCCTTTTGGTTGGGTTTGTTGGATAAATTTAGCAAGAAATTAGCGGGTTGGAAAGGTGCACTCCTCAATTAGGTAGGTAAAATTCAACTTATTTCGTCCACTCTTCAGAATTTTCCCTTGTACACTATGAGTCTATTATGGATTCCTGTTAAGTTTGAGGACAAAATGGAACATATTATGAGAAGGTTCCTTCGGTCAAGGATTGAGACTAAAGCCAAAATTCCTCTGGTGTCCTAGGAGTTGGTGTGTAGATCAAAGAAGTGGGGGGGTCTTGGTATTAGAAATTTAAAGTCTTTTAATAAGGCTCTTTTGTCGAAAAAATGTTTGGAGGCTCCTGAATAAGGATGTTGGGTGTGCCCCTTTGGTGGGTAATAAGTATCTGTATGGTTTGGAGAGACCTTGGAACATGTTGTCTTTGGAGGAGATTCCTTCTAGTTCATGTTTTTGGAGCAATATTATGCTATGTAGGGACTTGATTGCTAGAGGTGTTAAGTAGCTGTTTGGCGATGGTACTAGTATTCTTTTTCTAGGAAGATGTTTGGTGTGGGTCTACCCTCTTATTTTTCTTCCTTGGGCTCCCCTTATTATCCCCTTGTGTAAATTCCTTTTTGGGCCTAAGGTGGCTAATTATTTTGAGGATGGGGAGTGGGAGAATTTTGAGATTTGGGACCCTTCTTTGAAGGTTCTAAAGGACTTCTTGTGTAAGGTCTGGATCCCCTCTTTTCCTAAACTGGATAGAGTCATTTGGACCTCTTATGCTGGTGGAAATTTTTTAGTGGCTTCTGCTCTCATGTGTTCTTTGGAAGTGCCCGCATCTTTCCCTTTCTGGGGGAGGTTATGGAATAAGAACTTGATTCCCAAAGTGAATGTCTTCTTCTAGTTGCTTATGCAAGGGGAATTTTTAACACAAGACAACCTTTGTAAGAGGGGATTTGCGATTCCTAATAGATGTGTTCTCTGTGAAGATGATGGTGAGAATGATTTGCATATTCTCCTTGAGTGTGATTATTCTTTTTCTCTTTGGAGTAAATTTCTTAGACTCTCGGATATTGGTTGGGTCTTTTTGGATTCTCTTGCTAAGTTTTTTGATTGATGGAATTGCCCTTATTCCTCTCTTGTTTTGTGGTGGTTGTGGGACCTTATGGCCCTGCATATTACTTGGGGCTTATGGAAATAAATAAATAACATGATCTTTTGGGAGTCTAAACTCAAGGTTGATAGTCTTTTTATCAAGATCCGACATGCCATTCTAGAGAATTTTTCTCTGATTCATTATGATTCTGCTCTGGGTGTCCCTTCTACTTGCCTTGTTGGTTATGAGCTTCTGGTGACTTCTAATTGGAAGATGATTTCTATTCCTATTTTGAATCCTAAGTCAAGCTCAATTGCTAGATTGAACACTAGATGACAACCTCCTCCCTTTGATTGGGTTAAAGTTAACTTTGATGGGGTAGTGAAGGGGAATCTCAGGCTTGCAGGTTATGGGGGGTGTTAAGAAATGATGTTGGAAGACTCCTTGGTGCGGTGGCAATCCCGTTGGGAACTCAGACCAATCATTGTGCAAAGGCGGAGGCTACGTTCATAAGTGTTAGATATGTCATCAACAAAGGGTACTCCAATTTATGGGTTGAAGGAAATTTTATAAACATAATAAATTATCTGTGTGGCACTCATACTCCAGGTTGGAATGTTGAATAGCTCATTAAGGATATGATAATCATGTTGCAATCTTGTGAAGAGACTTGCATCTCTCACGTTTACCAAGAAAGTAACTCGTTGGTATATTTTTTGCCAACGAGGCTGTTAGTTTAAATGAATTTCGTTCATGGGAGGAGGGATTGATCCTTCCCAAGAAAGCTGGAGTTTATTGAGGAATGATGGCATGGGCTAAGGTGATGCAACATTTATGGTATAGTACCTTCCTCCATTTCGCACACTTTGTGGGTGTATTATTTCTCTTTGGTATTTAGTTAAGTGTTGTTATTAAGGGTTTTGTGAGTTGTGTGTTGATAGACATGGGTGGTGACAAGAGCATAATCGATCCACATTCATGCGGGGACATTTAGAGAAAGAAGAAACTCTAGAATATTTTGCACCATGGTAATTTTACTCCATTTTTGGAGAGACTGCACAAGCATGACCCTAATGCCTCAGTGCAATTTGTTTCTTTATGGTATAATCGAAAGCTCAAGGTTAAAGTTCTAGAAGTGGAGATAAATGAGGATTTGGTTGCCATAGTTACTGGGATGCTAATAGTTGGACAAAAGTTCTTCAAGGATAAAAAGAGTAATGAGGAGGCAATGGTCCAGTTTTTTAAAGATGATGAGTGGAAGAAATTAATCAAATTGGAGAGCTAGGGCTATGAGAGAACTTCCCTCAAGAAAATTTGGGCGAGCGTTGCTGAGGTGTTGATGCATTACGTGACTTTGGAAGGGAGGTTTAGGGCTATTCTTGGTCACCATTTTACTCTCCTCAACCATTTCAGACATGGTTTGTTCATTTATTTTCCTTTATTTCTATTATCATCTTTAGAGGTCTCAGTGTATGCACATCTGAAGAATAGGAGGTCCCCCATCCTCCATGAAGGGCTTATTTTATTAATTATGGATCATGTCAAGACTCTTCTCCCTGCTCCTTCCATCAAGGGCAAGGAAAAGACTTTAAGTGATGAGTCTAGGTTGTCAGGGTTAGAGTCCTCTTCGGATGAGGAGGAGGAATGGAATGAAGAGGAGGATTTTTCTCCTACGGCTATTAATACATCTTTGAAGAAGAGGAAGGTGGTTGGTGCTAAGATTAATAGGGTAGCTAAGTAGCTTTCCCTTTATGGGAGTGAGGACACGGAGGTGGGGTCAAATGATTCTTCTCCCAAGTTTGTGGAGTTGGTTGTTGGTAGAGATGTTGTTGTTGGTGGCCTTGAGGTGGGGATACAGGATATTGTTGTGGGTTTGGTTGAAAAATTGAGGAGGCTGTCGATGAGAATTGCTAACCTAAAGAATAAGACCTCAGAGGTTCCAACTAAGGACCTCAATGTAGCTAGTGATGAAAAAGATGCTGGTGATAATACAATGACCATTGAGGATTCCCTTGTGCATGACTTGCCCAAGGAGGAGCAGGATGAGGAGGATGTGAAAAGGAAAAAATCCAAACAGGAGCCTTTGAAGGTAAATCCTCTTTCTGAGGAATTTTATTACCTAATGATGCTACCTCCATGTTTGAACTATTGGATATGGATAGAGCTGGGGCTACTGGTACCTTTAAATTAGATAAGTGGACTCTGTAGGAGTTCAATAATATTAATATCAAAATTAGAGGTTTGAAGGAGAATCTGAAGAATGTTTTAAAGGGTTCAGTGCCAGACATTATTATTGATAGAATGGTGGACCTTGAAGGTTCTTATCATGAATTTAAATCTCTGTGTGATGAAATATTATCGAAACAGGAAGCAAAGGTTTTAGGTATAAATACATATATCAAAAAACTAATACAGGCATGCCATATCTTTGTGAAGAACAACACAAAATCCTTGGAAGTCCTTTTCAGAAAGATAAGTGAGCTCAGGGAGGATTAGGTTTATTTCTCTGAGCTTATGGAGAAAGAGCACATGACCAAGGGAAAAGGTAAAAAAACTGCTAAAGATGATGACAAAGGACCTGTTGTCAGAGGGTCAGTTGATTGGAAGAAATCATTGATGTTGAGAAGAAGGAGTTGTTGGATATGGTCGAATGGCATAGGACCTAGCAGATTGAGGTGGCCAACACTCTGAGTGGCTTGAACTAGTGCATGGTATTTTTCTTTATTGCTTTCTATTTCCTGCTGGGTGTAGGTTTCTTTTAGGTTGTTTTACTGTTGTGTGGTTGCTGGGTGTTGTTGGTAGTTTTTTCCCATATTTTTAGGTTAGCACCTACTTTATTGTGTTTTTTGGTTGTTGGGTTGCTGTTGGTGGTCTTTTGATAATCCTTTCTTGTAGCATTTTGTATATTTTGTTGTAAAGGGTTTTGGGTCCCTTCAAAACATATTTTTCCCTTTCAATCAAAATAATGTAATATTATCATTCTTAAGAAATTTCAAGTATTTCATATTTGTACTTCTATAAAAGATGCTTTTATCAATAAAAAATCAATATTTTTTCTAAGTCTCAATCTCTATTTTCATTATGTTCAATGTGATGATTGATACATATTTCTATTATTTTCATGTAAATCCTCTAATATATGTCTCATTCTAGAACTTATAGGAAAAAACATACATTTTATGCAAGTTGTGAGCTATGTAGTGAATGCAAATAGTTATTAGCTATGGAAAACTCTCTCTTGTTCCTACAAAACTATCAAATATTTAAACCTTATTGCAAAATACTCGTACATGGATATGTTAAACACTTGAATTTGTAGATTAAAACTAGTTGATTCATTGAACAATTGTATGTTAGAAAATAACAATATAGGCCACAATAAAAATTGGTGTGATCACCTTATTAGAGTTTAGGTTTCATTTCAAGTCATTACCTACCCCTTTTCTCAACATAAAAACAATAATATAGGTTAAATCAGGTGAATTATCAAGGGAACCATCCCTCTCTAGAGGTTGATCTCAAGCTATCAAAGCACAGACTCTATGAGACCATCCCATGTTTCACCAGATTAAATTGAGTTAACAACTAAGCAAGGGTGCATATATCTAGTTGATAATATTTTTTGTCACACATGATGGGACAATTTAAACTATTATAATTCACAACTTGTCCTTTCATTATTAATATTTGGTATGTATGTCAATAATTTATAGCTTTGGAGGAAACTATTTCATACACCTGACAGTTCTCCAAGTTCAAATCTAGAGGCTCAAGTAGACTAAGTGTTGGTATGCTTGGTTTGTAAAGAAAAAAATGTGATTTTATTTCATTTCAAAGCATTTATAAATATAGTACCAACTTTTTGAATTTTTTAACATGATAATTTTTTATGGAAAATATGTCTTATCATCCTCCATTTCATAAAAATTATGCCCATAAGCCCTCATACCATCCATATCAAATTGATAATGTTCTTGGTTTAATCCCAAATAGCCTTGTCACAATAAATTACCAACATTCTCAATATTCTTACTACCCTTCCACCCCTTCTCAAACCTCTTGAAAGCCTTCATATGATTTTAATCAGCCTTGAAATTTTTATGCCAAACCAACATTGTTACTTTCCTATTCATCCCCAAAATATTGATAGTATGGAGATTAGTGACATTAAAAGAATATTGCTAGACTTCAATAAACAACTAGATGATATCAAGATACATCAAGAGTTTAATTTACAACAAGAAGAATTGAATTACCAATCTTACCAACACTAGCAAGAGATGCAAATATAAAAGGGGAAATATTGAAGAGTCTCTTGCAAAAAAAATTGCTTCCAAATATGAGAAAATGATTTTTTTCTTGGCCAAGCACAAAGGCTAGAAGCCCAATCAACCTCTTAGATTTTGGATCAACCTACAAAAAGTGTGGTTATTAAGTTCAAAATTCCTAGCCTCAAGCAAGGTAAGCCTCCTAAGTCTTCAGATAAGTCTCTTAAGTTTGAGATTCCTAGTTTTAGAATTCTTCACCCTTCGCAAGAAATTGTGACTATTAAATTTCAACCCATTGTTTCTCAAAATCAGCCTCCTCATGATCTTCTTACTCTTCCAAGGACCTATCAAAATCCTCAAGATTCTTTACCAAACCGGCCTTCTTGTCTAATGAAAATTTACTTTTACAAAGGTGGACCTATTGTTTATCAAGAAAGTTGGTTTATTGAGCAAAGAAAGGACATGTTTGAGGAAAAATAAGAAAACCTTGTTGTTAATGAAACTTCATGTGATACAAAATGGAAAAAATAGACTTGCTGCAAGAAGAAAATGAGCACATAGAATTATCTAGAGAGAAAAGATAGTAAGAAAGAAGAAGGTGAAGAAAATGAGGAGTCTACAATTTGTTTTGATGAGATTCCTTATTTTGTTGATAAGGATCGAGATAACATACTAATTTCAATGTCAAGCCAAGTTTTGGAGTAGTTGGAACATATGTAAATGGATATGAAAAGGTGTTGATCTATGAAGAGGTAAATGATGACAACCTTATTTTGAAAAATGGAGAAGTTCACACACACAAGGTTGTTGGTCAAGATGAAAATGATATCAGATCATAATTCTTGCTTCAAGAAGATGACCTTGATGTTTCTATGATTCGTCAAGAAAGTTACTATGGTCTTAATCAGTCCCCTCATGCAAAAATGTAAAGAAGAGGTTGAAGAAAACCTATTTTTGGATGGCTTAGAGGTGTTTTTCTCAACTTTAGATGTAAAACTAACATATTTTGATGAGAAAAATTATGAAAAATAATAACATATTGCAGAAATTTCTATGTTTCCAGCAAATGAGTCACATGAAGCATATCATTCCAGTCAACGAGGTGATAAAGAAGTAGTTCATAAGAAACCAATAATGAGGGTTTGAACTTTTTAATTTCATGAGGATTTCTTATCAAACATCTCACTAAGATAGAGGTCAATAAGATACCACAAGTCATGCTTGTACCAAAGCATGAAGTTGTAGCTGAAAAGAAAGCTAAATATGATTTTTTAGCTAAAGAGAGTAGATCCATCTTACATTTCCACTCCAAAACAATAGTATGTATGACCAAAATGAAGAGGTGAGTGGTTTTATTCTCATTATTCAAGAGGTATTGCAATAATTGGTTAAACATCTACCATTTCTTCATCCCCTTTTGGCTACTCATGAAAATGTGAGACATTGCAAGTTGGTAAGGATGGGAAGCTATTTTGTAGAACTAGTTAATGTTTTTGTTTGAGTAAGTACCAACTTTAGTTAGTTTAGGATAAGGTAGGTTTTGTTTCAATTAAATAGTGTTGTTGCATAATGTTTTAGGTATTATCTTCCAAGTGTCAAAGCACATTTAGTTAGGTATTATTTTTTAGTTTTCTTTTGAGTAGTTTATTGTCTAGATTAAATACTTAGTTTACTTTTTTAGATGTTAGTAGCTAGTAGTCAAGTTTCCTTATGAGTTTTATTTTAGGTCTTTTGACTTCTATGCCCAATGGATATGCAAGGCTACTAGTCTTAGATTCTTAGTAGGAAACAATCTCGTAGAGATCACCTAAAAGTTTGATTTTTTAACCTTTTCTTGGCCTAAATAACCATTAGGGAAGTCTTAGAGAGTTTTACAAGGATACATTTTTAAGTCAAACAAAAATGGAGTCTTAGGCACCAATAAAGAAAAAATAAAAAATGAATAATATTAATTTTTTATTTCTTGTTATGTCCTAACACCAAATAAGGAAAAAAGTATGAGCTTTGTTTCATTTTTAAAAGTATCAAACCCTATCTACATTGCATGAGGGAGTTTAAGGTTTTTTGTTTATTGCATTGAAGAAGCCTCCATTTTTGGTGTAGAAATAACTTTTATTTATCTAACCTAGCACGCTATAGAAGCAATAGAAAAGAAAGGAAGCATGTTGCAAAAGTAGTGGAAATGTAGGGAAAAACCTTGTAGAAGCAACAAAAAAGTAGGGTAGCATATCATAGAAGCAACAAAAGAGCAGGGCAACACATTGCAGAAGTAGAAAAAAGTAGGGAAGTTGTTGTAAAGTATAAGGGACACCTAGGAATTTGTATTTCAATTCTTACAATTTTTGAGAAAGTATTGTAACTTTTTCAGAGCTCTTTCAATAGAGAATACTATTTTGTCACCCAAAACCAATCATCTTGTTTTGATGAAAAATGGATCCTAGGTCTAATTCATAGAACACTAACATCAATTCTTTTTCAAGATAACATTAGGATGCAAATAAACAAGGTGATTAGATTGACTTTCAACCATGAAGGTGAGCCAAATCATACTTGGATTTGATCCTTTTGAGCCTTGGAGATTGATTGTAATTGATTTTCCTTAATTAACCTAATTACAATATGTGCCCTAATCTAAAATGCAAGATTCTGACTAATGATAAACTTTTATAGAAATTCAACAACATATCTAAGAAAGGCAGAGTTTTGTGTACCTATCTTGTAAATTTGGAGTAAGCCAAAATAGGACTGATTCACCATATTGTGTATGTTTCCTTGTAGGGATATTCTAGATCTAATTTTGTAGTCCTTTGATGCCAAATTAGAGCTTTCTATTTTCACCTACAAATCTGTTAGATCATTGGATATTTTTGTAGGTGAGTTTTCGTGAGTTGACAAGGTGTAGGGCTTTGAATGAAACAATGTATAATTGATATTCAAACCTCCTTCAATCCTCTCTAAAATTGAAACCTAAAAATTCAAAGGGAGCGGAAGGTTTGTGCCATTTAGGAGCTTGCCTTATTCAAACCCCATTTTAGTGTTTACACTTCCACAACGGCAATGCCAATGATAAAAGGATAAATGATAGGAAGGAATGATGAATCCAAAAAGTGCTATAACTCACCACCCTTCAATGGATTCCTTGAACGACAAAATTCATGCATATATCCTCAAGGTCTTGGATCTTTATTACTTGAATTGTTGGAATTTATCGGAGACCTACAAAAGGGGTTAACCTTCACAAATAATGAGAGCATAAACATGCATAAAATCACATATGTTTTTGCATGATGCTGGATATTGAATTGCTACAATAAATCACTGAAATGTTGCTCTTGACTACTCTTGATGATGCTCTTGACCATAATTTTCACCTCTTTCTTATTGTTAGATTTGAAATTATGCAATAACTAGGTATTTATAGGCATTTATTCAATTTAGTGCATTTAATTAAATCTCGATGGTCAATTTTGGATATTTGAATTACAAATAATAGCCATTACCGACATATTTGAATTTGGATCTAAACAAAATAGGATGGAATTTATGCCCAAAAGGGAGTCATTCTCCATAATGGGACTCATTCATCATAGGGTGTCTGTGTCTCAACCCTATTTTTAGAAATTAAGGTTTTGGGAGTGAAGTATTGATGAATTCATTTGTTTTCCACTTGCAATTTATTGGTAATTATTAAAAATGGGTCATAGGATGCATAATTTAGGAAATTAGGTGTATAATTAGGTCCAAAAAATTAAGGGGGATAAAAATATAGTGTGTAATTGCCAAGGGTGACAATTTTTAATGCTATATTTAACCCCCACTTTAGTGAGAGTATGAACTTACACTCAGACTCACACCATCGTAGAAAATATATGTCAAGAGGGTGATTGTACAAATGTTGAAGAGATAGGATGACTAAGGATGTTAGGGTAGTGCACAAGCCCCTAGGATCGAAGATCCCATGGAAAACAAACATGAGCACAAAGGAACACACACATGTATGAAATGCAACAAGAAAACATACACAAACATACATGGTGAAAACAAAAAGCATACATAGCGAAAACACAAAGCATACATAGTGAAAAAACATGGCATAAAATAACATATAGATGACAAAAAAATGAACAAAAATGTGATGCAAACACAATGAAAACATGAAGAAGACACACAAAAGACACACAACAAAATACAAGGTTAGTACTAAAGGGATTTGAGTCGGTAAGGTAAAGAGACCTCAACCTTAAATTGTCTCAAATACCAAACATCATCCATCAAATAAATGTTAGACAAGAGAATGAGCCCATGAGGACTAAAAATTTGTGTTATGCCACAGCACTAATGAGCCACATGGATCTAATGGCTAGCAAGCTATGCTATGCTAGGTGTCCATGTAATATTATGGGCCCCACAAGGCTAGCAAGCTAGATTATGCTAGACACTCATGAAACAAATATCTCTACTATCAAGAAAGATGTGTTATGCTTGGAAGCCATGTTAATAGGGGTGTCCATGAATCAACAAGATGCGTCATGCTAAATCCATGAACCATTTTTTTCAAGGTCTCACCTAAGAAAGTGCATAAAATTGCCTAAGAAGGTGTAAGAACTCACCTAAGAAGGCACATAAACTCGCCTAAGAAGGCACATCAACTTGCCTAAGAAGGTGCATAAACTCACCTAAGAAGGTGCAAATAATCAAGCCTAAGAAGGCGTATAAATGCCAAAATAACCTAAGAAGGTGCATAAACTTGTCTAAGAAGGCACATAAACTTTCCTAAGAAGGTGCATAAATGCAACACTCACCTAAGAAGGTACAAAAATTTACCTAAGAAGGCAAAAAGATTCACCTAAGGACACACAATAATTTTCCTAAGAAGGCGTAACTTGATTCACCTAAGAAGGCGCATAATGTTGGACACACCAAAATACTAAGAGGGGGAGGGGGGGGGGGGGGTAAATCAGTATTCTATCAAATATCAAACCTCCAAAACAACCAAATATTTTGAACTATACCACATAAGAAAGAACATGAAAAGAGACAATAAACAATACAACACGAGATATATGTGGAAAAAACCATAAGGTAAATACCATGGTGTGAAAATCTACTAGTAGCTACTATCCTAATCTAGCCTCACAAGATGAAAAACATTCACAACTTTGTTTTATGGCTACAATCCAAGGAAGCCACAAATCCTTGATTACACTTTTAGGGTTACACCTAAGGAAGCTACAACTTAATTAGAGCATACACTTAAGAATGATTATATAATGATATTCCTTTCACCTTCTAAGACTGAAAATTAAGCTCAATCTCTTTTTATGATTGCAATTATGATTTGTCACTTCTTCAAATATCTTCTCACCTGCTTACTAGCTCATTGCTTTCAATAATCAAGAAGTAATTGCCTTTGGCTCATGACCTCCAACAAATAGTTAAACATACTTCTTCAAATGCCTTATGTCATAGGGATATAATAAAAATGAAATCGGATAGGATTAGCAACAACTTCTCTTTCTCTTTCAGTCACTTACACAATCATCACCATTTCTTGCATTCTTCCATGCCCCAGATCAATTTGGTTTACCATTTATACATGATATTATATTGATTACATTTCACATGTCTTCTACAAAAAAAATATTACATCTATGACTTGGCCAGAGATAAAACAAACAACATGAAATGTGTAGAGGGCAAGACCCAAAATACTACATGCAACACTAGGAAGGGGAAAATGGCTTGTGATCCCAACACACACTTGACCTTTTCCCAAGCTATCTTCACACCTTTGATCTTCTATTGAAATCATTTGCACTCTTTGTAAATGTAAATTAGGTCACCCATGAATAAGAAAACATGAAATATGTAGCATGTCAACCTTCATCTGTTGGCAGTACATAAGAATGATAAAACACTAATTGCATCTCTTCCAAATGAGTTAGAACGATCCATACAAAATCTTCAATCAATCCTTAAGCTCCACTCACACTTGAACTTGTGGCACACACCACCAACATACCTTAGTTGGCCTCTACAAAAACACAAGCCAAAAAAAACATTTATTCTAGGCCACAACCTATACTAGAGAAGCCAAAAAACACTTTGTGGAACATGCAAAGAATCACATGATATTTAGGAACATTCACATACATACCTTTCAAATATTTATACAACAACAAGCTGGCACAAGCCAACAAACATGAAATGAGTCTCTAGACAACACAATTCAATACACTATCACTTCCAAATTTCTTTGTGGAAGGATTATTGACATGAAAATTTGGATATAACAACTTCACATCTTAATGAACTTAAATTATGATCTACACAACCATATCTATAAGTGCGGAGATATGCAGAGAAAATATTTACACCTTTGAGAACAACATCATAGAATCAACATAGACTTCAATTTGTCACTCTCAAAAACACATTTCTAGTTACCAAAATATTTGAAACTTGGAACACACATGCGGGTGATCCCACAATAGTGGGTTACACTTTTTTGCCAAACATGACATTGAACTAAAATTTTTTAACGAAATCTTCACTTTCATACACCTATAGCTGCTAAACCATGAGGAATTTGGAGATGATGCAAACTAGTGATTTGTGACATTTACTTTGTAGATTCTAAATATATATTTAAAAAAAAATATTATAATCAAATTGCATTTCATTTTACATCTCTTTTGGAAACTAGTTTTTAATATTAAACACCATTTTTAAAGAGTGATGTTCACCGTATAACACAACTTTTTTTCTATGAAGGATAAAATTGTATTTTTTTTTTTAATTTAGATTTGTAACTACAATATCGAGCACTTGCATTTGGTTTCATAGTTTTTTATTGAATAATTTTTCTTAATTAAGTTTTTAAGTCAAACCAATTACAATTTAGGCATAGCTGGACTGTATAACACAACTTTTTTTGTATGTATTTAAATTCAATTTTTTTGTTGGATAAAGGAAATTAATACCAAGAGCCTAGATATTTTTTAATTTTTTTTGATAATATACTATTTTTCCACATGTGTACAACAAAGAGCTTGATTTTCGATGAAAAACCTATGTTTAATTAAACTTAAAAATACATAATAAAACCAAAATATATTAAAATTATACTTGATGGAGAGCTCATTTCAAGTACTATAATCCTTTAGCTAGGTTTTTCAAGTCGATTCCATTTTCATCCTCAACCCAAGCTTTGAAACCCAAAATTCTACATAAAATTGCAGATGGAGAGGGGGCAAGGGCTAAAAAGGGGGGAACCACTTCGAGTGAACCCCCTTAAATTAATATTAAAAAATGTGTTTTGAGGAAACCCCTTTATTTTATGGGGTTCGAGCGAACATGGAAACTAAAAGGTGTTCACACGAAGGGGGTGTTTGAGCGAACCCCTTTTTGGGTCCACTCAAACACCCCCTTCGAGCGAAGCCCAAAACAATCCCCTCAATTTATTTTGGAGTGCCCACGTGCAATTTTTATTCATGAATGTAATTGTAACCCACTTATGTGGGATCATCCATGAATTTAAACACACATAAGTCTATACTCCAAACTACAAGAGAAAAACATCATCATCAAAGAAATACAAAAAAATTCTTAGATACTTTGGCAACCAAAGAATTAGACTACAAAATTCTTCATATAACTTTTGACATATTGATGAAAACCAAAATATAACAATCTCCCCCTTTGGAATTGATGGAAAAAACAATCTAATGTGCACATTCTCTCCCCCTTTGACATCAAGGATAAAGGGAAAATGGACTTTCTCTCCCTTTTTTGTGCACAATTTCTCCCCCTATTAGCAACAACCACTACCTGCTCCCCCTAAGAGGTAGCCCATGGCAGTCTAGGAGTAAAGATATGATTTTAATTACTCCCCTTGGATAGATACACCAACTATACATCTAGCAAGAAGTAGGAGGGGAAATTACCCCTAACTTATATATGAGATATTCAAAATGTCTTTTGCAAGTTCCTTTGTGAAAATTTCTGCAACCTAATCCTTTGTAGAGAAATAATCCAACTTCACTTCTTTATCTACAACCTTCTCTCTTAGAAAGTGATACCTAATTGATATGTGCTTGGTTCTAGAATACATTATTGGATTCTTTGAAATATTGATAACACTTGTATTATCACATACAATAGGAATGGGATCATCATACTTTATCTTGATATCCTTCAATGTTTGCTTCATCCATAAAATTTGAGTACAACAAGATGTTGCAAAAAATTCTCTTCTTTTGTTGTTGATAAAGATATTGAATCTTGCTTCTTACTATGCCATGAAACCAACACGTTTCCTAAAAAACAAAGCACCACCATTGGTACTCCTTCTTGTTGATGGTGTTTTCTGCACAACAACAACTTAGACAGAATATGATATCCTATCTCTCTTGAAAGGTAAATCTCTATGGGAAAAGAGATAACCCCAAGGTCTCTAATGTCAGGTCTTGACAATGCAACAAAACAACTCAGTCATAAATGTGAAAATGCTGGTAATCACAAAGGGACCTTACTACGAGCAAACACTGGACGTCGAATTTATATCTAAACAATAAATTGATACTTTGAAACTTGATTGGATCCCTGATAATAAAGAAACAACAAAAGATAAAGGTTTCAAAGATAATTCTAAGACTACTTCTAACCCTAAGATTGAAAATGCCAAAAGATAAAATTCTCAAAATGGACCGATCTCTCATAAACTACTTTATGCTTGACCCAGATGAATCTGCAATTTCATAGAAATAGTGAAATCTTCTAATGTATTTAAATATTTTCAAATCACAAACATTCATTCAGCCAATCCTTTTGTAATTGAGATGAACAAACCCTTATAATTGAACTAAGCACAATTTTAAGACCAGGCTAACTTTGCAAAGCAGCTAACAATCAACTATCTGCAAAAAGTATGGACTAGAGATTGCTGCAAACATTCGAAACATGAAACCCTAAGCATTACCAAACAATTTAACCATAAACTTATAAGCAATCTGAAAGATATAATAACAAGAACCATGCCAAATGAAATTCCACAAGATAGATACCAAACACAATATCTCTCTTATATTAAACCATCCAAAATAGCAAAAACTCCAATTTTCTATTACAACACTTGCTTGAGAATAAACCGTAAGTCACTTCAATATCACTTATCTATAACTCTATCCTCCTATATGCATATCTATATTCAAATGAGGCAACATGCTTGTTTTATAGAGAATCCCTAAGATAGGTCAGCCCAAAAGATAAATTTACAACAAAAACATGACCTACAAGAGGTCAGCCTCAAAGATATTCAAACATAATATGAAATGTGCCATTGGCACCAATTTCATCCAAAACAACCAAGATACCAAAAAGGTCAGCCCAAAAGATGCGAATAATGGAAAACACAAATCTGAATGTAACCCCATATAGCTACTCCCCATCCTTGTCTTTAGCTCGATCTTCTTCACCATGTACGGCCAACAAAACTCTATCCAACTGAGCAACAGGAGGCACAGGAAAAACCCTAATCCTTCTCTCAAGAGACTTGATGTCATCTCTTGCCTATCTAACTGCACCATTCCAGTCATCCCTATTAGTCAACTATCTATCCATGACTGCAATATAAGTTGTAGCATCATTCAAATGATGTCCAGTAACTGGTCCTTCACCGATTGGAGAATAAACATCTCTCCACCACTTCCTAAGCTGCTCCAGATTAAGATGTTTCGGAGCAAACTTCTTCCTTCCAGTCATGACCTCAAAGAATGAGATACACCTATCATAGATAATGGTCAAAGTATCCTCAATCTGTTGTGCCTATTTATGAATCTTTTTCAAGGCCTTCTGCCTCATTTGCAGGATTTCAAACCATTCCCAAGGTTTGGAAACCCTTGGAAAAGGAAGAATCCCACACTTTACCAACTTATCTTCAGTGAATCCCATGATTGTTGTGGCCTTCTACAGTAGGAGATCAATATCCACATTATCTTGAGCTAATACAGCCTTCAACCAATCCACGGATCTCATTACATCTCCTCTAGTTGACAAAATTCTCTTAATAGCACCATCTCCTTTGGTTTGGACACTCTACAACCAGGAAACCGTAACATGTGTGGTTCCATTCATCTTTTCAAGCTCAGAGATTGTCTCTTATGGCAAGAAACTTGCAACAGAGGAGTAAGAACTAATAGCTTGCAAGGGTTTCATCAACTCTTGCAAGTACTTTTTCAGTTTCTCATTCTCCCTCTCTAGCTCATGCCTCATTTGCACAGCCTTCTTCAACCTCCCCACAATCACAGCATTGGAGCCCTCATATTCTTCAATATCCTGCTCGACAGTAGCATGCCCCAAGTCAACGGTTTGCACATGATAATCCTGGGTAGTCACATTGTCTCTATCTTTATTTGGAATAGGGGTAGCAATATGGGCCACCCTGTTGCCTAACCCATCTCTTTCAATCCGAGACACAACCCTAGCTTTCTTCTTAGTTTTTCCCTTTTCCACATTAGCCATAAGGACATCCCAATTAGGAGGAGAATCCTCCACTATCACCATTTTTCCCTTCAACTCTTTTTCTAACCATTCTGGAATAGTAGACCTAGCAAACACTGTATTTTGTCTATCTTACTCCTGTTCCTCCTGATCATCAGTTGCATCCTTTTCAACACTTGGCATTTGAGGAATTTGTACGACTGGATTCTCTTTTTCTTGTACCTATTCCTCTACCACAACCTGTGCTGGTGAAGGGACCTTCACTGGTGTCTCCTCCTCCTTTGGAGGAGACTTGTTCAATTTCTCCTTCACAAGTGAGTCTGCATGTGCCACCAAGGGGCACTATACTACCTTATCAATTTTTGTCTCTGCATTATAGAGGTCTCCCTCCTAAAACTCTTCCTCACCCAAGTCTATAGGATCTTCATCCTTCTTTGGTTCCTCCTGTGTGCTATCAGCATCTTGAGGAATGGAGACACTCACTCGTTCAACAATAGGAATACCCACCAAAACATCCTCCTTTATTGTAGTATCCCTCGGGGAAGGAGTCCTTGACCTCCTCATGTATAGTGTTTTTTCCCCTGAGCTTTCCACCTCTACCACTGGTGGTTCAACCTCCTTATCAGCCTTGAGAACTTCCTCCCACTTTTGTGATAGCTTTGTAATCCTTCTTCTCTTTATCAATGGAGGAGCAGTTTCCACCTCCTCTTCCTCTTCCTTATTCTTTTCAACTTATTTCTTTGAGGCATGTCTCCTCTTCTCAGCAACAGGCTTCCTCTATTTACTTACCTCTGCAACCTTCTCAGCCTGAACCTCCCTTACCTGTATTTTGAAAGGGGAATCCACCTTTTCCTTGCCCTTAGGATTTGGTTCAAGTGACTCCTAGAAAGTAGAGTGAGACTCCAAGTCTCCCATCAGATCATAGGTGCATGGGACACCTTCACCTTCCAACTCTAGAATCTTGTGCTTCAACTACATATTGGCGTACTCGATCACTAGGGTCATGATTTGATCTAACTCAGTCTTTTCTTCCTCTAAATAGTCAACTTCTCCCACTGGCTTATCTTTCACTACCTCGTAGACATGACCCTGGATTACATTTCCATCCTCTTCCACTTGGTCAAGGATGGCCTTCACATTGTATAGCCTTACCAAATCCACTAGAAATCTAGAGAACTTCATCTTCCTTACCTCAAACTCATCAGCTAGGTTAACCCAGTAATCTCCAATATGAGTCTTATGGCTATATTCCCTACTGGCCTTCTTTTGTGCTTCGCCAGTGATGTCAAACCTTTCTCTCTTGGAATGGAAAGAGAGACCAAAAGTACTCATCTCCTCCTCAGCAGCATGAGCAGACTGAATAGAAGGACAAACCTCTCCCATTCCTAATTTTAAGGGAAAATCATTCCCAAAACCCGTTTTGTGCATTTCTCCCTTCACAACATTGTTGAAGTCATAAATCTGTCTAGTGACTTCCAACAATATGATATGATCAGTAGGGTATCTAGGGAGTTTGTAGGGAGCCCTTTGACAACCATCAATTCTGATGTACGAGAAATTTGGGAACTGGATAAACCATGCTCCATATCTCCTTATCAACTCTTTAGCCTTGTTGGAAATTCTCATATGCTCTACACCTTGGAGCAATCTATTGATGTACACTGTGAAAGCATCATTGTATCTCCTGTAGCTTCCTCTAGTTAGGTGCAAATGTGCATATACTTCATATAGCATCCTGCCCAAAGGTACCCCTAGTGCTTAACCCCTTGTATGGGTGAAGTCTCGCCAATGCATACACTAGGTAAGAGGTCATAGTAAAAGTCTTGGTTTGCAAGACATTGCATAACTGCTCATGAATCATTGCACTAATGACACCTTCCCACTGATAGTCAATTCCCTATTCCATTCTAGCAATTGCATTGAACATCCAAGTTTCGAACACACCTGCACTCTTCAATCCCACCAACCTGCTGAGAAGAGTGATGACATTGTAGTACTCTCTCTTGAACTTAAGCCTGAATAGTTGCTTAGGAAACTTGGAGAAATGGGATTTAGGCTTCTCTAGCGAAGAGTTAATCACCTCTTGAGACTTAACTACATTCTCTTCATAATATTTTCTAGCAAGATCTAGGTCAAAGGCCACCACATGGGACCTATCAGGCATGTCAAAGGTTGAAGCAATAGACACAGGACTAAAGCCACCCAAAATCCTTCCCTGGGGACCAATTATCCTCTGTGTCCCTCTAAAATAGTTCCTAGCACACTCAAGCACCAGCTCATAACATTGCACCATGGAAGGGAAACCTGCCACATGAGCCAATCCAAAATCCACAATTATCTTAGCCAACAAAGGAGGGCTCGGTGTAGACATCTCAGCCTTAAACTCGTCATAGTCCCACATACCTACATTGGTATCTGTGATTCTTGACCAAATTAAGGTCAGCTTGCTCTCAAGAATCCGACTCTTTATGTCTAATTTTACTTTCTCTGCATCTGAGATGGTAGAAGTCTCTGCACTTGGATCTGTTGCCTTCCCCTTGCCTCGACCAGCAACATCCTATCCCGATCTTGCCTCCAAACACATAAAGATGACCACATTCAGATCCAAAAGAAACAACAAGTGCAAAAATCAGTATCTCAATGTTCAGGATTTAACCCCCCTCGCGGATTCCACCTTGGTGAGGATTTTCGGGAAAATTTAGACCAGGCGGACTCCAGCGAACCAAGCATGCTAATTCCCATAATATCATTTTAATCCATCAACTAACAAAGGAATATACCAAGAGATACTTAGCATAAGCTCATTTATTCTATCAAATATGCCACCAGTAAACAAATCTATCATAACCATCAAATTCAATATTTTCCCAGAAAACTTGAAAGAATCCGCTAGAGATGGATTTTGGCGAAAACAGTGATAGTTACAACTAACCCAAGAAAATAGAGGAGACACGGAACATCCAGGAAAATCTAGAGGGAACAAATTTTGGTGAGAAAACGATATATCATCACTAAAGCATGAAATCGGAAAAACGAACCAACCGCGGACACCAGGAAAATCCGGAGGAAGTGGATTTTAGCGAGACAAACAAAATCCGGAAAAAGGTAGTAAAAAAGGAAAGAACAGGATAGGTCAGAGGAAGCGAAATTCCATGAGAACTTCAAAAACCCGAACCCGTCCACATCTTCCTTACTTTCACCAAAACGATTCAAACAATTCTGGATCTAAGGCCTGTACTCCGACAACAACTTAACCTAGACCTCCAATGGATCAAACACGAATTTAGAACACTCCTCACAACAATTTGGGAAGGATGGGCCATGCCCTAGGTTAAGAACCCTAAAATGTTTGCCATGAAAACACATAGAACCAGGCATGACTTGCTCACACACCAAAATAGAGTGTTTAAGACCAATGCAAGCAGACGCCCAAAAGAAACAACACCAGACTAGGAATAAATATCAATGACCAACCAAGCGGACTGGTATAGCAATGAAAACCCCCAAAATGCCTAGTGACGACGGGCATACCCAAGGAAATCAGGAAACCACGAAGGACTAGAAAGTAAATGAAGTGAAGTAATGCGAAATCAATAGAGTAAATTGGGATATCTACATACCATGAGAGCGAAAGGACTGGAACTAGTGACGCCAATAAATAATCGCCGAATGCAAGTAGGATAGAATCCATGCCCACAAAACTCAAATGCACAGTCAAAATGGCTTCGAAAATCACAATCCAGAAAAACACCAAAAGCTCCAAGACTCAAGCTCAAATGATAAGCAAATGAACAAACTCAAATGACCAATTACTTCCCAAAATCCAATATATCAAAGCCACAAAACATCCACACAAATGCCATTAATGTGGTCGACAAGACAGCCATGACCACAAAAAACCAGGGATTCGACAAGGTGACGGACTTCGCGGAAATCCGGACCATACAGATTTTCCTGAAAACAGGGTCAAAAGGTAGTAACCTCTGGATTTAGAAAGAAAATCAGGAGAATCCGGCCAAAGCGAATTTGCCTGAAAGCAGTGAAACCTCTGGAATGCAGTCATAACTCAAGATTTTCAAGCATAGTCAAAAGTGTGCCACTTCAATTGGAAAAATGATCATCAAATCACAAGCCCAAGCAAGCGAAAACCCCCAAAAAAGAAGTGCCAAAAACACCAAAAGTGAAAAAAGAGGGTCCCCACTTTCAGTGGGGCATGTGTGCAAAAACTTTAGAACAAATGGCGACTCTGCTCGGGAAATGCTCTAGAGCATTTCAAGAATAAACTAGAATCAAGAACCCAGTGTCTCTGGTTTCAATCCTCTCATTAGGACACCTATGGACAAAGTTTCAGAAACCACAAGCAAGAAGACCTTTTCCTATACCAGGGTACAAGTGTGTGTATTATGCATTTATTCCTATCCTAAAAGTGCAATGGGAACCAGAGAAAATCTGACCAAGCTACATAAAAGTTCAAACTTCAAAAGCAACCTAGATAGAGCCTCGCTGCTAGTCAAGCGTCTATAGCCCTGATGAGGTTATCATTGTGACACTCCCAAGCATAGCTCTACTTCCAGTTAGGCGTCTATAGCCCTGGTAGAGATACTAGGATACTCCTGATAAGGTGAAGCTTATTCAAATTTTCAAAATGTCCCTTTATGTTTTTTTCTATTTTATAGAACTTTTCTTCTTCACCTTTGCAAGTAACAAAACTCACACTTAGGGATGAGGAACACATTGGCACTGAAGCAGAATATAAGATTTTTCACCAGGCCAAATTACCAAAATACCAAATGCAACTCCATAATTTTTATTTTAGTGTGAAAATGTGGGACCCAAATATATTCCAAAGTGTATCTAAAAGAAGTGATTCTGATTCCAAGTACAAGAGGTATCAGAAAAATAAGCCCACCACCTGACTCTGAAAAACTGATTAGAGATTATAAAAGAAATTTCCAGAACAATCTCAAATGAAATAGCCTATTGTATAGGTGCAACAGTCCCAAGGAAATAAGGAACCCAAAGCAAAAAAAAAAAACGAAAAGTAGAAAAAACCAAAGCAAACCTAAACTACCAGAGCAAAACCAACAACAAAAAGCAAAGTGGAAATCAAACCTACTCTAGCTATGTACAGGATGAACTGCAAGTAGTTCAATGTTGAAAATAATGCTTCAGATACTACCCATTAATAGGCAGCGGGATATCCTCACCAGTGAGGCTTTTCAAACGAAAAGCATTATCTCCCAGAATTTTTGAAATCTGGTAAGGACCAAGCCAAAGTTTATCAAATTTACCATGCTCTCCCTTATGATCATGGGATTTATCCCAGTAGAGAACTAAGTCAGAAATTCTAAAGGCCTTTACCTTAGCTCTCCTATCAAACCATCTTTTTACCACACCCTGATGTTTAGCAAAATTCTCTAGGGCTTCATCTCTTTTCTCTTCCAAGTGTAACAACTCAGCTAGATGGGCTTCACGTTTATCTTCTTCATTATAGTACTCGTTAATAAACTACAAGGTAGGGATTTTCATCTGGATAGGAAACACAGGGTCCAAACCATACACAAGGTGATAGGGAGAGGTTCCTATGGATGCCTTCTGTCTAGTACGGTCAGCCCAAAGAGAAAATCAGAGCTGGGTGTGCCAATCCTTAGGATTTTTTTCTAACAACTTGCGGATAACTGTCAGTAGGTTCTTATTGGAAGACTCAGCTAAACCATTACCTTGAGGGTAGTAATTAGATGAAAATTTAATAACAATCCCATGATCAAACACCCAATTAGAAAATTCCAGGGATGCAAATGCGGGACCATTATCACAGACCAAAGACAGTGGACAACCAAAATGATTTATAATTCCCGATTCAAGAAAATTGATTACCACATCCAAGGTACATTATTTACAAGCAAGAGCTTCTATCCATCTAGTAAAAATAATCAGTTATGGTAAGAATATACCTGTGGTCGGCAGAAGATGGAAGATTGGACCTATGAAGTCCATACCCCACTGAGCAAACGGTTTTACCTCTATGACAAGCTGGAGTGGAAGAGCCGCATGTTTTTCCTTACTTGTTGTCGTCTGACATATGTGAGAAGTTCTCACATGTTGGTGTGCATCTTTGAACAAAGTAGGGTAGTAATAGCTTGCCCTCAAGATCTGGTTTGTAGTGGATGATGCAAAACCATGGCCTGTGCCATATTTCTCGTGAAATTCAATCATTACTCTGGCAGCTTCTTCTTTCCCCAGACATCTTAAGTATACACCCTCATGATTTCTTTTATACAGGATAGCTCCTTTCATCATAAAGCTTCCACTCTTTAGGTGCAAGGACCGCCTGTGAACCATATTAAGATGATCATAACATTGTTGATTCAATAGATAAAAAATTATTTCATCATACCAATCTCCTGGAGATACCTCTTGAAGGTAATAATGTTGAGCTATGAGATCAGGACCGGCCTCAGCCATTGTCTTTGTAAGTCCTTGTCCTTTTACTAATTTCATGGGCTGGATTTCCATATATTCTTGCAACATGGTCACCCATTTGGCCCTTCATTCACCTAACTCATTCTGCATCAACAACAACTTTATTGCAAGATCAGGCACTATGGCAAAAACTGTATTCCTCAAGATATAGTGCCGGAACTTCTTTACTGCTCTGACCAAAGCATAGGCCTGTTTTTCTACATTATGATATCTTAATTCTGTATCTTTTAAGGGAGTACTCATGAAGGCTATAGGATGTTCATCACCTTGATCAGAATGTTGAGTTAACATTGTGGCACAGGAGTGATCAAAAGCGAATGAATATATGTAAAACGATTTAGTGTTATCTAGATTCACTAATACAGGAGCCTCAACAATAGCCTTTTTGATCTTTGCAAATGCTTCCTTAGCTTCTGCATTCCATTCTTTTTTTGCTTCTTGTTTTAACATAGCATTCAATGGCTTGACTATCTCTCCAAATCCAGTGGTAATCTTCTTAACAAAGTTAATCTTACCAAAGAATGACTTCATCTCCTTTTTACTTGTAGGGGGCTGAATCTTCAAGATAGCTTGTATTCTCTCAGGGTCAATAGCAATACCCTATTTTGAGATGATATGTCCTAACAACTTTCCTTCTATGACTCCAAAAATGCACTTCCTTGGATTAAGTGAAATGCCAAACTCTCTACATCTTTGAAACACCTTGCGTAAATATGTTATGTGATTGCCTTGTTTCTTGGAAAAAACAGTCAAATCATCTATATAAATAATGATGCACTTACCAATTATATGCTTACAAGCAATGTCCATAGCCCTTTGGAATGTAGCTCCAGCATTGATGAACCCGAATGGCATCCTTCTGTAAGCAAAATTTCTCCATTTAGTAGTGAAGGCAGTCTTGTGCCTATCCTCATACTGCACCATAACTTGGTTGTATCCAGAATAACCATCCAAAAAGGACATCATTTGAGATCCATTAACAATCTGAAGCACCTTATCCAGTGAAGGAACTGGATAATTATCCTTTTTTGATGCTCTATTCAAATTCCTAAAGTCTACACATAGTCTAATTTCTCCATTGTTTTTCCTTACTGGAACCAAATTTTCCACCCAAGTAGAGTGTCTTACTGGAAATATAATGCGTGTTGAAAGCAATTTCTATACCTCTTTCTGAATAATGGGTTCTAACAAAGCATTGATTGGCCTCTGTCTCTGCCTGAATGGTTTGACATCTAATTTCAAAGGGATGGTGTGTGTAATGATTGAAGTATTATATGTCTTCAAATCTTCATAACTCCAAGCTATTACATCATGATATGTATGCAAGGTATCAATAATTCCCTTTCTTTCATCTAGAGTACATACCTTGCCAATAAAAACATTCTTTGAGTCCTCTGATGTCCCCATGTTAAATGTTTCACACGAGCTGCTGAGAGACTCCCTTTTAGTCTGTTGTTCCTGATCTCTTATCTTATCTAAGTCAAAAATTTGTTCAAGCTGCACCATACCCCTTGGAATAGTATTGGTCTTCAGATTAATGATTCCTCCAAAATCAATTTCTGCTTCCTGAGGCTCTATCTCATCAATAACTTGGGAAGCAAACACATCACAGCTTGTAATAAAGTCCAGAAAATTCTTGTCATCTTTAAATGCCTAGAAATTAGTAACGTTGTCAGGCGCTGAAGGCACTGGAGTGAGCTCAATTGTAAATTTCTTCAATCCTGAAAGTGACAAAGGCTGCAAGGTGCTAGCAGCTTGTGTTAGAGAATTGACAACTTGATTTTTGTTTCGAGGGAACAACTGGATATTAAAAGCATCAAACTCCTCAATGAGATCCCACACTCTATGCCTGTAATTGGTCATTCTTCTATCACGACATGAATATGGTTTTCTTACTTGTTTGATTACTAACTCTGAATCTTCGAACACTTGTAATACCTTAACTTTCTTCCTTGATGCCATTAATAAGCCATGAATCAGAGCTTCATACTTAGCGACATTATTAGTGCATTGGAACTGGAGTCTGTGAGCAGCAAAGTAATTCTTACCTTTAGGACTAATTAATTCAAATCCTGCTCCAACACCTTGTTTGGATTTAGATCCATCGAATCTTAGTGTCCATCAGGTTCCTTGGGCTTCAATTTACCTTTTTCTTTGCTGAGGACTGGAGGCTCCTTGGGAAGTATTGGGCTCTTACCTTTATCTTTGATCAATTCTTCTTGTATTTTAAGATCAGTTGGTGGAACTGGATTAACATATTTCTGTATCTGTCAGACATTCGTCTGACACAAGTCACATTCTAGCTCAGAATGAGGGGCGTCATGGAATCTACACCAATTTGGAAGCAATAATTCTTCAAATGTCATGATATCTTTTAGTTGTATCTGATCTTTCATACACTTCTGGATGAACTCTTGAAAGTTATCCAACAAACTGAGTTGCTTGTCTTCCTGATCACTTGTTTCATCCTCTGGTTCAATCAATGTCCCAGGACTATTATTCTCTGGAATGTGTCCATCTGAAGAATCCTGTAGCATAAAAACTTCTTCATCTATTGTAACTGATGTAGCCAATACATAATTTCCCATACCAACCTCAGAAACCAATACTTGATTCAAAACATTCTGATATTCGGTGATTACATCATTCGAGGTTCTCTTTCAATTATGATCTGGTTTGGGACTCCTTTCCATGGTAACCACATATGAGAATAGTCTGTAGAAGTATATCCATTTAGTGCCTTAGTGAAATCTCTGCCTAAGATCAAACCATAAGTATCAGGAATGTCAGCAACTTGGATATTGATCACTTGCTGCACCCTAGGATCTGATGCAAGCTACGTAGGGA
Source organism: Sequoiadendron giganteum (assembly GCA_007115665.2). Lineage (NCBI taxonomy): Eukaryota > Viridiplantae > Streptophyta > Pinopsida > Cupressales > Cupressaceae > Sequoiadendron > Sequoiadendron giganteum. The sequence goes on from CM021109.1 coordinate 592,476,245, forward strand.
TCATGTTCAATTCTCCAATTACACTTACCTCTATTTTATCCAATTGAGTAACCTTATTTTGAGAGTCTATAGGAGTAATACCCAATGCTTTTCAAACAGAAAAGGCATAACATTTGTAGACGCTCATGAATCTAGAAGACAATTATGCAAATTCTTTCCGAAGATACGAACAAAAATTAGAGGAGGAGTTTCCATCTTGCCTTGAAACAAATTTAGATGAGTGTCAGCTTGTGCAACTTGACCTTTATCCTTATCTCCCCTCTTGTTTATAGGTGGGACCTGACTTCTAGGTGTTTGAGAATTAGAAGACCTGGTAGCAGCCTCATTGGTGGCCACCCCTTGTGATGTTATATTTGAACTAAATGATCCAAAAACTGCATTCCTAATAACAGGAACTCTTAATAATTCAAAGGCAAAAATACTTACCTTTACTTTCTTGAACTCTTCAGCCACATATTCGCCCAATTGCTCCACATTCAGGTCAGCATGAGCTTCCTTGTAGCCACTGGCCTACTTATCTTTGGATACTTCAACATTGTTCCCCTTCGATAGGTACTGTGTTGGCACATGAGGATAAGGTGGATTATTACTAGCTTGTGGATCTGGTGGAGTATTTTAATTGTTAGGAGGGATAGAAGTAGTGAAAGGACCTCCAGCCCGCGGACCTCTGTTAGGCCTATTTCTTAAACCATATTTCTTTGCTAGTTGTTGAAACATCTGAACTTCTTCAATACTAACTTCTTCCTCATCTAAAGGGTCATTATCATTCTCATTCTCCTCATTAAATAACTAGGAAATCTCATCTTCATTTAACACCTGCTCTGCTTCATCCTCTGTAATAGATACTTCTTCTAGTTCATTTTCTTCACCTTTGGGGAATGGGGCATGATTAAGTACCAATACTAGAGAATCATATGGATTTGAAGGTACAATTTCCTATCCTGTGGAATTATTCTCCACTTCATACTGAAAGATAGAAGCTGCAGTCTGAAATTCAACATAGTCTAACTCAGAGTGTTGACTTGTTTTATGTAGCCTGCACCAACCAAACAAAGCTACTTTTGCTAAGTATACACCATTCAGATGCTTCTCCTGAGTAGAAGGCTGGTCCAAGGGAGTAGGAATTCCTCCATTATTAGGCCCAATATTCCAAGACCTACTCTGCCTAGGCTGTTGTCCTCTGTCAAATCCTTTCCCACCTTGCTGATTTCTATCAAAATTCTGACCAGAACCTTGCCTTCTATCAAAATTATGACCAAAACCTTGTCCTCTATCATAATTTTGATTTCTGTCAAAGTATTGACCTCTTTCAAAATTCTTATTCTCCCTGCCATAGTTAGATTGTATATTCTTCTGAGTAGCCTGAAGCTGACTATTTTGATTTCTCAAATAAGCTACCTCTGTATTCAACCTCTTCACTTGTTCAGATAATTCATCCAACCTCTCCTTATCCAGACTGTTAGGTGGCATTGGATTTCCTCCAGAAGGATATTCGGATATGTTTCCAGCACCAACAACCTGATTCAAGACTTCTGAATTCTGCAAGTATGTAGGGAAACCAGCTTGTTGCTAATGTAAGGGTTGATTAGCTCTTTCCTGAGGATAAAAAGCCATAGGTTGAGCTTGATTTAAAGGTGGACCTGGATGAGGAACCAGAGGCAATGATTGTACAGGATTCATGGTTGGAGTATGACTGGTCAAGGCCTAGTTAAGGGCTTGAATTTGTCCAAGGTGAGCAGCAAGTCCTAGGGATGGAAAAGGTCCTGATAAATGTTGTCTCAAGTCCATGCTGACCTTTACTGCCTCTATATATGTAGTGAGCAAAGTATTCAGAGGATTAGTCATTTGTTTAAGGAAGGTGGTTGTAAGGCTATCCAAGGCTTCGAGGTAAACTTCTAAAGCAATATTTTCATTTCCAGCATAAGGTGCCTGGAGTCTGGTATATGCTCGATGAAGTCTATCATTAAATGATCCTATGGGCTCATTAATTTCTCTTTTCACTCCAGTAAATTGCAAGTACAACTCATTAGCACTAATGAGAATCTTGAACTTTTATAGAAATGTAGTTTCTAACTCAGTCCAATTATGGATGGAAGCAGTAGGTAAGTGATTGTACTAATAGAAGGCCTCTTCTCCTAGAGAATAAGGAAAAAGTCTACATGCAACATCCTCATGATTAATTCCTCTATCTCTCAGACAAGTCTGAAAAATTCTAATATGTTTTTCTGCTGTCCTGTTGGGATCATGAGTATGAAACTTAGAGAAAAAATGCTTAGGGTTCTTGGGCATAACATTGTAATTATTAAAGATCAATGGGGATGGATTATTAGCAAGAAAAGCCATTGGTGGAGGTGGGGGTGGTAATGGCTGATTTATGACTAGTTGTGGTTGTGGAATAGGAATTCCCTCAGAGTCAGATGAAGATGAGGATGATGAAGATGATGGGAGTGGGTGAGCGGATGATGATTCTTCCTCTCCTCTGGTCCTTCTTGACCTGGTAGGGGCTTGTAGCTCTTGAAATTCTTCTCCTCCTGGAGTAGATCTAGTTCTTCTTCTAAGCATCTCAGGAGAGATGGCATTTAAGAAACGCTCCAGTTTGCTTGTTAAAGGGCCATCCTTCTAGTGCCAATATGTTGATGGTGTTTTCTGCACAACAACAGCTCAGACATAATATAATATCCTATCTCTCTTGAAAGGTAAATCTCTATGGGAAAAGAGATAACCCCAAGGATCCTAATGTCAAGTCTTGACAATGCAACAAAGCAACTCAGTGGTAAATGTGAAAATGCTGGTAATCACAAAGGGACCTTACTATGAGCAAACACTGGACTTCGAATTTATCAAATCTAAACAATAACCTGATACTTTGAAACTTTATTGGAACCCTGATAATAAAGAAACAACAAAAGATAAAGGTTTTAGAGATAATTCTAAGACTACTTCTAACCCTAAGATTGAAAATGCCAAAAGATAAAATGCTCAAAATGGACCAATCTCTCATAAACTACTTTCTGCTTGACCCAGATGAATTTGCAATTTCATAGAAATAGTGCAATCTTCTAAGGTATTTAAAGATTTTCAAATCACAAACATTCATTCAGCCAATCCTTTCGCAATTGAGATGAAAAAAATCTTATAATTGAACTAAGCACAATTTTAAGTCCAGGCTAACTTTACAAAGCAGCTAACAATCAACTAACTGCAAAAAGTATGGAGTAGAGATCGCTGCAAACATTCGAAACATGAAACCCTAAGCATTACCAAACAATTTAACCATAAACTTATAAGCAATCTGAAAGATATAATAACAAGAACCATGCCAGATGAAATTCCACAAGATAGATACCAAACACAATATTTCTCTTATGTTAAACCATCCAAAATAGCAACAACTCCAGTTTTCTATTACAACACTCACTTGAGAATAAACCGTAAGTCACTTCAATATCACTTATCTATCTCTCGATCCTCCTATATTCCTATCTATATTCAAATGAGGCAACATGCCTATTTTATAGAGAATCCCTAAGATAGGTCGGCCCAAAAGATAACTTTACAACAAAAACATGACGTACAAGAGGTCGGCCTCAAAGATATTCAAACATAATATGAAATGTTCCACTAGCACCAATTTCATCCAAAACAACCAAGATACCAAAAAGGTCGGCCCAAAAGATGTGAATAATGGGAAGCACAAATCTGAATGTAACCCCATATAGCTACTCCCCATCCTTGTCGTTAGCTTGATCTTCGTCACCATGTACGGCCAACAAAACTCTATCCAACTCAGCAGCAGGAAGGCACAGGAAAAACCCTAATCCTTCTCTCAAGAGACTTGATGTCATCTCTTTCCTGTCTAACTGCACCATCCCAGTCAGCCCTATTAGTCAAATATTTGTCCATGACTGCGATATAAGTTGCGACATCATCAAATTGATGTCCAGTAACTGGTCCTTCACCGAATGGAGAATAAAAATCTCTCCACCACTTCCTAAGCTGCTCCAGATTAAGATGTTTCGGAGTAAACTTCTTCCTTCCAATCATGACCTCAAAGAATTAGATACACCTATCATAGATATTGGTCAAAGTATCCTCAATTTTCCGTTCCTGTTTATGAATCTTTTTCAAGGCCTTCTGCCTCATTTGCAAGATTTCAAACCATTCCCAAGGTTCAAAAACCCTTGGAAAAAGAAGAATCCCACACTTTACCAATTTATCTTCATTGAATCCCATGATTGTTGTGGCCTTCTGCAGTAGGAGATCAGTATCCACATTATCTTGAGCTAATACAGCCTTCAACCAATCCACCGATCTCATTGCATCTCCTCCAGTTGACAAAATGCTCTTAATAAAATCATCTCCTTTGGTTTGGATACTCTGCAACCAGGCAACCATAGCATGTGTGGTGCCCTTCATCTTTTCAAGCTCAGAGATTGTCTCTTGTGGCAAGAAACCTGCAGCAGAGGAGGAAGAACTAATACCTTGCAAGGGTTTCATCAACTCTTGCAAGTACTTTTTCAGTTTCTCATTCTCCCTCTCTAGCTCATGCCTCATTTGCATAACCTTCTTCAACCTACCCATAATCACAGCACTGTAGCCCTCATATTCTTCAATATCCTGCTCCACAGTAGCATGCCCCAATTTAATGGTTTGGAGATGATAATCCTGGGCAGTCACATTGTCTCTATCTTTATTTGGAACAGGGGTAGCAATATGGGCCACCCTGTTGCCTAACCCATCTCTTTCAATCCGAGACACAACCCTAGCTTTCTTAGTTTTTCCCTTTACCACATTAGCCATAAGGACATCCCAATTAGGAGGAGAATCCTCCACTATCACCATTTTTCCCTTCAACTCTTTTTCTAACCATTCTGGAATAGTAGACCCAACAGGCACTATATTTTGTCTATCTTGCTCCTGTTCCTACTGATCATCAGTTGCATCATTTTTAACACTTGGAATTCGAGGAATGTCTACGTTCGGATTCTCTTTTTCTTGTACCTATTCCTCTACCACAACCTATGCTGGTGAAGGGACCTTCACTGGTATCTCCTCCTACTTTTGAGGAGACTGTACTACTAAGGGGGACTGTACTACCTTATTAATTTCTGCCTTTGCATTATAGAGGTCTCCCTCCTGAAACTCTTCCTCACCCAAGTCTATAGGATCTTAATCCTTCTTTGGTTCCTCCTGTGTGCTATTAGCATCATGAGGAATGGAGACACTCACTCATTCAACAACATGAATACCCACCGAAACATCCTCCTTTACTACAGTATCCCTTGGGGAAGGAGTCCTTGACCTCCTCATGTATACTTGTGTTTTTTCCCTTGAGCTTTCCACCTCTACCACTGGTGGTTCAACCTCCTTATTAGCCTTGGGAACTTCCTTCTGCTTTTGTGATAGTTTTGTAATCCTTCTTCTCTTTATCAATGGAGGAGCAATTTCCACCTCCTCTTCCTCTTCCTTATTATTTTCAACTTCTTTCTTCGAGGCATGTCTCCTCTTCTTAGCAATAGGCTTCCTCTGTTTACTTACCTTTGTAGCCTTCTCAGCTTGAACCTCCCTTACCTGTATTTTGAAAGGGGAATCCACCTTTTCCTTGCCCTTAGGATTTGGTTCAAGTGACTCCTCGAAAGCAGAGTGAGACTCCAAGTCTCCCATCAGATCATAGGTACATGGGACACCTTCACCGTCCAACTCTAACATCTTGTGCTTCAACCACATCTTGGTGTACTTGATCACCGGGGTGATGATTTGATCTAACTCAGTCTTTTCTTCCTCTAACCAATCAACTTCTCCCACTGGCTTATCTTTCATTGCCTCGTAGACATGACCCTAGATTACATCTCCATCCTCTTCCACTTGGTCAAGGATGGCCTTCACATTGTATAGCCTTACCAAATCAACTGGCAATCTAGAGAACTTCTTCTTCCATACCTCAAAGTCATCAGCCAGGTTAAGCCAGCAATCTCCAATATGAGCCTTATGGCTATATTCCGTACTGGCCTTCTTTTGTGCTTCGCTAGTGATGTCAAACCTTGCTCTCTTGGAATGGAAAGAGAGACCAAAAGTACTTATCTCCTTCTTAGTAGCATGAGTAGACTGAATGGAAGGACAAACCTCTCCCATTCCTATTTTTAAGGGAAAGTCATTCCCAAAACTTGTTTTGTGCATTTCTCCCTTCACAACATTGTCGAAGTCACAAATCTGTCTAGTGATTTCCAACAATATGATATGATTAGTAGGGTATTTAGGGATTCTGTAGGGAGCCCTTTGAAAACCATCAATTTTGATGTACGAGAAATTTGGGAACTGGATAAACCATGCCCCATATCTCCTTACCAACTCTTTAGCCTTGTCGGAAATTCTCACATGCTCTGCACCTTGGAGCAATCTAGTGATGTTCATTGTGAAAACATCATTGGATCTCCTATAGCTTCCTCTAGTTAGGTGCAACTGTGGATATACTTCATATATAGCATCTTGCCTAAAGGTACCCCTAGTGCTTAACCCCTTGTATGGGTGAAGTCTCACCAATGCATACACTAGGTAAGAGGTCATAGTAAAAGTCTTGGTTTGCAAGACATTGCATAACTACTCATGAATCACTACACTAATGACACCTTCCCACTGATAGTCAATTCCCTGCTCCATTCTAGCAATTGCATTGAACATCCAAGTTTTGAACACACTTGCACTCTTCAATCCCACCAACCCGCTGAGAAGAGTGATGACATTGTAGTACTCTCTCTTGAACTTAAGCCGGAATAGCTGCTTAGGCAACTTGGAGAAATGGGATTTAGGCTTCTCTAGCCAAGAGTTAATCACCTCTTGAGACTTAAGTACATTCTCTTCATAATATTTTCTGGCAACATCTATGTCAAAGGCCACCACATGGGACCTATCAGGCATGTCAAAGGTTGAAGCAATAGACACAGGACTAAAGCCACCAAAAATCATTGCCTGGGGACCAATTATCCTCTGTGTCCCTCTAAAATAGTTCCTGGCACACTCAAGCACCAGCTCATAACACTGCACTGTGGAAGGGAAACCTGCCACATGAGCCAATCTGGAATCCACAATTCTCCTAGCCAACAAAGGAGGGCTCGGTGCAGACATCTCAGCCTTAAACTCATCATAGTCCCACATACCTACATTGGTATTTGTGATTCTTGACCAAATTGAGGTCAGCTTGCTCTCAAGAATCTAGCTCTTTATGTCTAATTTTATTTTCTCTGCATCTGAGATGGTAGAAGTCTTTGCACTTGGATTTGTTGCCTTCCCCTTGCCTCGACCAGGAACATGCTGTCTTGATCTTGCCTGCAAACACATAAAGATGACCACAATCAGATCCAAAAGAAACAACAAGTGTAGGAAATCAATATCTCAAAGTTTAGGATTTAACCCCCCTCGCGGATTCCACCTTGGTGAGGATTTTTGAGAAAATCCGGACCAGGTGGACTCCAGCGAACCAAGCATGCTAATTCCCATAATATCATTTTAATCCATGAACTAATAAAGGAATATACCAAGAGATACTTAGCATAAGCTCATTTAGTCTATCAAATATGCCACCAGTAAACAAATCTATCATAACCATCAAATTCAATATTTTCCCAGAAAACTCGAAAGAATCTGCCAAAGATGTATTTTGGCGAAAACAGTGACAATTACAACTAACTTGAGAAAATAGAGGAGACATGGAACATCCGAGAAAATCCAGAGGGAACGGATTTTGGTGAGAAAATGATATATCATCACTAAAGCATGAAATCGACAAAACGAACCAACCGCAGACACCGGGAAAATCTGGAGGAAGCGGATTTTAGCGAGACAAACGAAATCCGGAAAAAGGTAGTAAAAAAGGAAAGAACAGGATAGGCCGGAGGAAGCGAAATTCCGCGAGAACTTCGAAAACCCGAACCCGTCCACATCTTCCTTACTTTCACCAAAATGATTCAAACAATTCTAGAGCTAAGGCCTGTACTCCGACAACAACTTAACCTAGACCTCCAATGGATCAAACACAAATTTAGAACACTCCTCACAACAATTTGAGAAGGATGGGCCATGCCCTAGGTTAAGAACCCTAAAATGTCTGCTATGAAAACACATAGAACCAGGCATGACTTGCTCACACACAAAAATGGAGCGTTTAAGACCAATGCAATCAGATGACCAAAAGAAACAACACCAGACTAGGAATAAACATCAATGACCAACCAAGCAGACTGGTATAGCAATGAAAACGTGCAAAATGCCTAGTGACGACAAGCATACCCAAGGAAATCAGGAAACCACAAAGGACTAGAAAGTAAATGAAGCGAAGCAATGCGAAATCAACAGAGTAAATGAGCATATCTACATACCACGAGAGAGAAAGGACTAGAACTGGTGATGCTAACAAATAACTGCCGAATGCAAGCAGGATAGAATCCACGCCCACGAAACTCAAATGCATAGTTAAAACGGCTTCAAAAATCACAATCCAAAAAAACACCAAAAGCTCCAAGACTCAAGCTCAAATGATAAGGAAATGAACAAACTCAAATGATCAATTACTTCCCAAAATCTAATATATAAAAGCCCCAAAACATCCGCACAAACGCCATTAATGCGGTCGACCAGACAACCATGACTGCAAAAAACCTGGGGATTCGACAAGGCGACAGACTTTGGGGAAATCCGGACCATATGGATTTTCCCAAAAATAGGGTCAAAGGCAGTAACCTCCGGATTTAAAAAGAAAACCAGGAGAATCCGACCAAAGTGGATTTGCCCGAAAGTAGTGAAAACTCCGAAATGCAGTCATAACTCAAGATTTTCAAGAATAGTCAAAAGTGTGCCACTTCAATTGGAAAAATGGACATCAAAGCATGATCCCAAGCAAGCGAAAACCCCCAAAAAAGAAGGGCCAAAAACACTAAAAGTGAGAAAAGAGGGTCCCTACTTTCAGTGGGGTGTGTGTGCAAAAACTTTAGAACAAATGGCAACTCCACTATGGAAATGCTCCAGAGCATTTCAAGAATAAACTAGAATCAAGAACCCAGCGTCTCTGGTTTGAATCCTCTCATTGGGATACCTATGGAAAAATTTTCAAAAATCACAAGCAAGAAGACCTTTTCCTATACCAGGGTTCAACTATGTGTATTATGCATTTATTCCTATCTTGAAAGTGCAATGGGAACTAGAGCAAATCTGAACAAGCTACATAAAAGTTCAAACTTCAAAAGCAACCTGTATAGAGCCTCGCTGCTAGTCAAGCGCCCATAGCCCTGACGAGGTTATCACTGTGACCCTCCCAAGCATAGCTCTACTGCCAGTCAGGCATCTATAGCCCCGGTAGAGATACTAGGATACTCCTGATAAGGTGAAGCTTATTCAAAATTTCCCTTTCTTTTTTTCTATTTTATAGAACTTTGCTTCTTCACCTTTGCAAGTAACAAAACTCACACTCAGGGATGAGGAACATAGTGGCACTGAAGTAGAATATAAGATTTTTCACCAGGCCAAATTACCAAAAGACCTAATGCAACTCCATAATTTTTATTTTAGTGTGAAAATGTGGGACCCAAATATATTCCAAAGTGTATCTAAAAGAAGTGATTGTGATTCCAAGTACAAAAGATATCAGATAAAAGAAGTCCACCATCTAACTCTGAAAAACTGATTAGAGTTTATAAAATAAATTTCCAGAACAATCTCAAACCAAATAGCCTATTGTACAGGTGCAACAACCCCAAGGAAATAAGGAACCCAATGAAAAAAACAAAAACGAAAAGCAGAAAAAACCAAAGCAAACCTAAACTACCAGAGCGAAACCAGCAACAAAAAGCAAAGCGAAAAGAAAACCTACTCTAGCTATGTACAGGATGAACTGCAAGCAGTTCAAGGTTGAAAATAATGCTTAACAGGCAGCGGGATATCCTCACCAGTGAGGCTTTTCAAATGAAAAGCATTATCTCCCAGAATTTCTGAAATCTGGTAAGGACCAAGCCAAAGTTTATCAAATTTTCCATGCTCTCCCTTACGATCATGGGCTTTATCCCAGTAGAGAACTAAGTCCAATTTTATAAAGGCCTTTACCTTAGCTCTCCTATCAAACCATTTTTTTACCACACCTTGATGTTTAGCAAAATTCTCTAGGGCTTCATCTCTTTTCTCTTCCAAGTGTAACAACTCAACCAAACGGGCTTCACATTTATCTTCTTCATTATAGTACTCGTTAATAAACTACAAGGTAGGGATTTTCAACTGGATAGGAAACATAGGTTCCAAACCATACACTAGGTGATAAGGAGAGGTTCCTATGGATGCCTTCTATCTAGTACGGTCAACCCAAAGAGAAAATCGGAGTTGGGTGTGCCAATCCTTAGGATTTTGTTCTAACAACTTGCGGATAACTATCAGTAGGTTCTTATTGGAAGACTCAGCTAAACCATTACCCTTAGGGTAGTAATTAGATGAAAATTTAATAACAATCCCATGATCAAACACCCAATTATAAAACTTCAGGGATGCAAATGAAGGACCATTATCACAGACCAAAGATAGTGGACAACCAAAACGATTGATAATTCCCGATTCAAGAAAATTGATGACCACATCCGAGGTACACTGTTTACATGCAAGAGCTTCTGTCCATCTAGTAAAATAATCAATTATGGTAAGAATATACCTATGGCCCACAGAAGATGGAGGATTAATTGGACCTATGAAGTCCATACCCCACTGAGCAAACGGTTTTACCTCTATGATAAGCTGGAGTGGAAGAGCCGCATGGTTTTCTTTACTTGTTGTAGTCTGACATATGTGACAAGTTCTCACATGTTGGTGTGCATCTTTGAACAAAGTAGGCCAGTAATAGCCTACCCTCAAGATCTGGTTTGTAGTGGATGATGTAGAACCATGGCCTGTGCCATATTTCTCGTGAAATTCAATCATTACTCTAGTGGCTTCTTCTTTTCCCAAACATCTTAAGTATACACCCGCATGATTTATTTTATATAGGATAGCTCCTTTCATCATAAAGCTTCCACTCTTTAGGTGCAAGCCCCGCCTCTGAACCGTATTAAGATTATCAGGACACTGCTGATTCAACAAATAAAAAATTATTTCATCATACGAATCTCCTGGAGATATCTCTTGAAGGTAATAATGTTGAACTGTGAGATCAGGACCGGCCTCAACCATTGTCTTTGTAAGTCCTTGTCCTCTTAGTAATTTCATGGGCTGGATTTCCATATCATATTCTTGCAACATTGTCACTAATCTGGCCCTTCGTTCACCTAACTCATTCTGCATCAACAACATCTTTACTGCACGATTAGACACTATGGGAAAAACTTTATTCCTCAAGATATAGTGCCGAAACTTCTTTATTGCTTTGACCAAAGCATAGGCCTGTTTTTCTATATTATGATATCTTAATTTTGCATCTTTTAAGGGAGTACTCATGAAGGCTATAGGGTGTTCATCACCTTGATCAGACTTTTGAGTTAACATTGTGGCACAGGAGTGATCATAAGCGAATGAATATATGTAAAAAGATTTATTGTAATCTGGACTCACTAATACAGGAGCCTTAGGAATAACCTTTTTGATCTCTGCAAATGCTTCCTTAGCTTCTACATTCCATTCTATTTTTGCTTCTTGTTTTAACATAGCATTCAATGGCTTGACTATCTCTGCAAATCTAGTGATAAATTTCCTTACAAAGTTAATCTTACCAAAGAATGACTTCATCTCCTTTTTACTTGCATGGGGCTGAATCTTCAAGATAGCATGTATTCTCTTAGGGTCAATAGAAATACCCTGTTATGAGATGATATGTCCTAACAACTTTCCTTCTATGACTCCAAAAATACACTTCCTTGGATTAAGTGAAATGCCAAACTCTCTACATCTTTGAAACACCTTGCGTAAATCTGTTATGTGATCGCCTCGTTTCTTGGAAAAAATAGTCGAATCATCCATATAAATAATGATGCACTTACCAATTATATCCTTAAAGCAATTTCCATAGCCCTTTGGAATGTAGCTCCAACATTGATTAACCTGAGTGGCATCCTTATGTAAGAAAAATTTCCCCATTTAGTAGTGAAGGCAGTCTTGTGCCAATCCTCATACTGCACCATAACTTAGTTGTATCCAGAATACCCATCCAAAAAGGACATCATTTGAGATCCATTAACAATCTGAAGCACCTTATCTAGTGAAGGAACTGGATAATTATCCTTTTTTGATGCTCTATTCAAATTCCTAAAGTCTACATAGTCTAATTTCACCATTCTTTTTCCTTACTAGAACCAAATTTTCCACCCAAGTAGAGTGTCTTACTAGAAATATAATGTTTATTCAAAGCAATTTCTGTACCTCTTTCTGAATAATGGGTTCTAACAAAGCATTGATTAGCCTTTGTCTTTGCCTGAATGGTTTGACATCTGATTTCAAAGGGATGGTGTGTGTAATGATTGAAGTATTATATGTCTTCAAATATTCATAACTCCAAGCTATTACATCGTGATATGTATGCAAGGTATCAATAATTCCCTTTCTTTCTTTTGGAGTACATACCTTGCCAATAAAAACATTCTTTGAGTCCTTTGATGTCCCCATATTATATGTTTCACACTGGCTGCTGAGAGACTCCCTTTTAGTCTATTGTTCCCGATCTCTTATCTTATCTAAGTCAAAAATTCATTCAAGCTGCACCATACCCCTTGGAATAGTATTGGTCTTCAGATTAATGATTCCTTCAAAATCAATTTCTACTTCCCAAGGCTCTATCTCATCAATAACTTGGGAAGCAAACACATCACAACTTGTAATAAAGTCTAGAATATGCTTGTCATCTTCAAATACCTAGAAATTAGTAACGTTGTCAGGCACTGAAGTTACTGGAGTGAGCTCAACTATAAATTTATTCAATCCTAAAAGTGACAAAGGTTGCAAGGTGCTAGCAGCTTGTGCTAGAGAATTGGCAACTTGATTTTTGTTTCGAGGGAACAACTGGATATTAAAAGCATCGAACTCCTCAATGAGATCCCACACTCTATGCCTGTAATTGGTCATTCTTCTATCACGACATGAATATGGTTTTCTTACTTGTTTGATTACTAACTCTGAATCTTCGAACACTTGTAATACCTTAACTTTCTTCCTTGATGCCATTAATAAGCCATGAATCAGAGCTTCATACTTAGTGACATTATTAGTGCATTGGAACTGGAGTCTGTGAGCAGCAAAGTAATTCTTACCTTTAGGACTAATTAATTCAAATCCTGCTCCAGCACCTTGTTTGGATTTAGATCCATCGAATCTTAGTGTCCAACAACCATCAGGTTCTTTGGGCTTCAATTTACCTTGTTCTTTGCTTTTTTTTGGTTGTGCTACCCCTACAAATTTTGGAAACTAATTGATTTTTTTTAATATGTGTAGAATGGAGTTTAGTTTCTAGAAATTTACTTTATTTGAAATTTTGATGAATTGTTAATTTATAATGAAAAAAACCAAACACTGTTTTTTTCCAAAAATGAGACACACAAACAAAAGAAATTATAGATCAAAGGCTTAATATTGTCAAAAAGTGAAAAAAATACATCATTAGATAACTAAGAGAGATCCTAACGTTACCTAGGTGTTTCATTTGTTTGACATTGAAACACGTGCAATCCTGATGGTGAGCACAAACGCGACTATGTGAAATATTGTAGAAGTTTCAAAAACACGTCTTTGGATGTTGGGAAGGCCCTCCAAGCCTTTGGGTTGGTATTTGAAGGAAAATACCAAGCCCAAGGCTTGGGGATTTTCAAAGAAATATATAATGTGAGAGTGTTATAACACGTTTGTGTTATTTCCTAGTTTTGACATTGTTTTTGTGTTTTTGAAAGACATGTCTAGCAAGATAACATGAGTGCATTATAACACGCTCACGTTATGTCTTGCTTTGTGTGTATTTATATATTTGAATGTTTGTATGTATGTATGCTTGTATGTCATGTATGTATTTATGCATGTATTCTTGTATGTATGTATGTATCAGTGCATGTATGTATGTATATCTATATGTATGTATGTATGTAAGACTATATGCACATGTGTACATGAATGCTTGTATGTATGTAAGATTGTGTGTATATATGTATTATGCTTGTATATATGTCTTTAGAGGGAAGGATAATATTAAGAGAGAGAGAGAGAGTTGTCTAGGTAGGGTGGGAGGGAGAGAGGGAGGGAGAGACCTGAGAGAGAGAGGGAGTGAGAGAGAGGGAGTGTGAGAGTGAGAGAATTGAGAGAGGGAGAGGGTGTGGGAAGGAGTGACTTAAGAGGGAGGGAGAGTGAGAGGTGGGTGGAGTGAGAGGGACTTATCTAGGTAGGGTGGGAGGAAAAGACAGAGAGAGGCGGGGAGAGAGAGAGTTACCTAAGTAGGGTGCTAAAGGGAGATACCTAAGAGAGAGAGGGGGTGGGAGGGAGATACTTGAGAGATAGGGAGAGAGTGGGAGTGATGGATAGGTAGTGGGAGGAAGATAGAGAGATAGATAAAGGTAGTGAGAGAGAGGTATGGATTAATTGAGTGAGAGGTACATAGAAAGAGGCAGAGGGTAGATAGAGACAATTAGAGAGGGTAGCAGAGAGGGAGGGAGAAAGAGGTTAGATGGATAAATAGAGAGAGACAAATAGGTTTTAATGGTATAGGGTTGAGGGACTAGGGTGGAGGAACTATAGGGTTGATGGTTTAGGGTATTGGGTTGAGTAATTAGGGTTGAGGGTAGAGGGTATAAGGTTTAAGGGTTTAGGGTTAAGGGTTGAGGGTATAGGGTAAAGGGTTTAGGGTATATATTTGAGGGTATAAGGTTGAAGGATTAGGGTTGAGGGTCAAGTGTATAGTGTAGAGGGTATATGGGTTGAGGTTTTAGGTTTTAGTGTTTAAGGGTTGAGGGTTGAGGGATTAAGGGTTGAGGGTTGAGAATTGAGGGTTTAATGTATAGGGTAGAGGCTAGAGGGTAAAGGGTTTAAAGGTTTATGGTTTAAGGGTTGAGGGTTGAGGGTTTAAGGTTGAGGGTATAGGGTTGAGGGTATAGAGTTGAGGGTCCAATGTATAGGGTAGAGGGTTGAGGGTTGAGGGTTGAGGGTTGAGGTAAAGTTTAGAGAGGTTGAGGTTGAGAGTAGGAGTAGCTATTTACTTGGGTTTAGAGATTTAAGGTTGAGGATGCAGGTTGAGAGTAGAAAGTATTGGGTTGAAGAGTAGAAGCTAGAAGGTTTTTAAGGTTTAGGGTCCTAAGGGTTGATGATTGAGAGTTTTAAAGAGTAAGTGTTTAAGGAGTTTAAGGGTTGAGGTATAAATTGATGGATTAGGGTAGAAAGGGAGGATGGATGGAAGGAGAAATAGGAGGTAGAAATGAAGAGATAGAGGGAGGAGGGAGAAAGAGGAGGAGAAAGGGAGGGAGGAATTAAAAGATATATGAGGTTTGAGATCTAATGTATAGGAGTAGAGAGGTTGAGAATTGAAAGGTATAGAAGGTTGAGGACATACTCGGTTGATATTTTAGGAGTATTAGGGAGTTGAGGTATAGGGTTGAGGATTAGGGTTGAGAGTAGAAATTGTTATTGGGTTGAGGTAAGAGGTAGAATGTTTAAAGAGTTTAGGGTTTTAGGTTTAGGAGTTTAAGAGTTGAGGGTAAAGATGGTTTAATATATAGAGGTAGAGATGCAGGGTTTTAAGGGTTTAAGTTTAAGGTTTAGGAGTTGAGGGTTTAGGGTTGAGGTTGAGGTTTAGAGTATAGAGTTTACGAGGTATATAGTTTTAGAATAGGGTTGAGGTCCAATATAGGTAAGAGGTATACTTGGTTGAGGTTGAGAAATTGAGTTGAGGTGTATGTATAAGGTATTAGAGGTAGGGAGTTTAAAAGTTGAAAGTTGAGAAAGTTTAAGGTTGAGGAGTAGGAGTTAGGAGTATAGGTTGATAAGATTGGTTGAGGTGCAATATTATAGGTAGAGGTATAGGAGCTAGGGTTTAGGGTTTAGAGGTTGAGGTTGAGAGTTTGAGGTTGAGAGTTTAGGGGTTGAGGGATTAGGGTTGAGGAATTAAGGGTTG